>ML791265.1:436482-454239 GCA_009831015.1 Picea engelmannii | reverse complement strand
CCTCTTTCTCCTAAGGAGGGCTCTTGAATCCCCTATGTGAGATCTCTTCTTACAAATGGAAAACTAGAAAGTGAATGGTGAAGAAATCCAAGATTATTCCCTCAAGAGGTGAGGTGAATAGCTTAATGAGATGATGTTAGTATGCTCCAAGAAGGAAAGAGGTTCCTTGTAGGAGAATAGAGGCAACATAACAATATAATGAGATTCTTGAATTCATAATGCACCCATGGCCTCTTTTTATAGAAAATCTTTGAGGCATTATCCAATCGGTCTTTAATGTGAACAAGGGGCCCTTTAGGGCACCCTTAGGTCTTTGACCAGCCCCCCACTCGAATTCATCCCGGATTTGAGGGTCAAATCGACTTGTGATATGAACCAGTAGTGGGTGAGGGGCTGACAAGAACCATAAATGCGTCGTTCACAGGAGTGTGCAGATTTTATCGTACACAGTCTTGCATCGAGCGCATGTGCGCTCTTTTGGCTTATTTGTCCTACACACGTGTGCATGCTTCCTGTAGTGTTTTTGTGCATGTCAATTTTATAACCAATTGTATAGTTTGTGCCTTTTGGAAATGTATTTTTGGGGCTATAGGTGAACTAATAGGTGTTTGGAGATGTTGGATTACTGTAACCATTTGCTGATGAAATTTCAGTGATAACAAACGTGATAAAGAATGATATAAATGGATGAAATATGTGTCAAGAAATGGTAGAAATAATGATAGTTTAGTGGCCCAACAACGAGCATCTGGTGGTTGGATTTCTCAACAGCATTGTTCCTGCAACTTAAGAAGAATTTCAGAGACTATGTAAAAATGGATAAACACGTATAAATTATAGCCAGGGAATTTACAAACTTGGATACATACCTTTGAAGCTTGCTAAAACCTGGTTATTTTGATAATCATGGGGTCAATACAGCCTTCGAGTTGCTCTTATTTATCTTTCGGATGCTCTGGAATTTTCTTATGCGCAGAATGACTTCGTTCACAACGACTCAAGAGATTTTAAACAGGAAAGATCTTACCGTGTCTCATCAACCATTCAATTTGGGTTATGAGTGATTTTTCAACAAATTTGTCGCCGAATCTATAGAACTTAAATTCATCGTCGGTTGACGGAAGAGGCGTGGGTGGTGATGTGGTCTACCAGTGATTTTAAAAGGTTGTTTTAATTTCCGCACGAGGTATCAACTAATGCTGGATCGGGTATTAATTAGCTCCTTAAATGCTGAAAATATGATCGTATCTGATGCTAAAACGTCCCGTTGTCTCACTCTTTCAGTGGGTGGATCGGGGATCGAGGTTGTGCTATGAAAGTTTTCATTGATATCCTCCTACAAAAATATCTAACGTCGATTGATCTTACCGTACAATGCTGACACGGAAAAGCTGACTCGAAGGTGTGACTCGGACCTAGGGAACCAAGAATGACTCGGGATAGAACTAGACTGTACGACCCTCTTACCTGGTAAAGACACATGGCATTGGATACCAGTGACTTAATTCGCTTGTATTAATCAGAGTCGGGAATTTCTTTAAGTTATTCATTATAAAACAAACCTTAGCTTGCCGATGCCGAAAAAGTGTCAAGGATCAGCAATTGGCGATAAACCTATCAAAGCGCTTTTGGATCAGCTCCTTTGAAAAAGTCTCGATGCTGAAAATCCATCGGGGATCGGTGGTCGGGGATAAATTTATCGTGGTCAAAATGTTTGTTATCATCCTTCTGGGTTTTCCGATTCTGATAAAGCACGTCGAGCATCGGCTATTGGTGATATATTTTCATTCTTCGTTAACGTCTGTCCTCCCCATTTTTTATCGATGCCAAAGGGGAATCAGCTATCGAAGATATATTTATGCCAAAAACTTAACGCAAACCAAAAATTCCTTATGCCGATGCCAATGGATATTGGCACTTGGGGACTGTGGTTTTCCAAGTGGTTCCCTTTTCTTTCATGAATTCCTTTCGATGTCGAACCTAGGCATGTTGGGTGCAGTGTTTGGTTGTTGATTCTTTATTCAAGTGTTAAGGTATTTTAGTCGTGGGGTTTCATAATTTCAAGAAAACCTGAATAGGTGATGAGAGTCATGAAAATAAGTAGAGACAAAACATTTCCCAAAAAAGAAATCGAATCAGACAATGCAGAAGATCAAGTGGTACCCAAAAAGTAAAAAAATTGACAAGGCTTTTTAGGGTGTGTTGAGTGCTCAACAAATGGGGACTTACTAGGCAAAAGAAGAATATTTGTTCCTACCTCGAGCTCAGCTAATGGAAAATCTAGTTAAGAAGTTAACTGGTTTTTAATCAGAGCCTCTTTTATTCTTACATTTGAAATTACCTGGCTAATGCATATGGGTCTGCCTATGGGGTTTCAACCTTTATTTCGCCTTCATTTCCTATAACCTGACTCGCACCATATTTAACAAGAGTCAAGTAAATCATTCACTGGCACCAGGCCTTTCAGTTATCATCATTCACTTGCTACGGTGTTTCTCTGCTACCAGCGAGCATCCATATCCCCAGCGGAGTCACCCCAACATCACAGACCTTGCTCTGTTTCCAGCGAGCGTCCATAGCCCCGACGGGTTTATCTGCATACCCTCTCCTAATGTGCACTCATTTGATATGATTTATTTTATTTCATCATAATTCCCTGAGTGAGTGGGAGAGGAGGACGTCTATTATTTTCAAAATGAGATGGTGAAGGTGAATTTGTTGCTAACTTTGTCTTGAGGTACATGTATTCCTTTCCATCTTTCCATATTTCCCCTTAGGTTTTTACCAAACCACCAGGTGGACACTTCATCTCTTTTCCAAGGTTTTTCATCTTCCCAGGTTAGATAGAGAACTCCTTTAAAACAACTCCAGATCTCCCAGCGCTTCTTGTGTTGTACGTAAGCGATAAGTCAGGAACAGAGTTTGTCATATCACATGAACTAAGGTCAACCAATGTCTTGCTAAACAAAAAATTCAAAATCACAAGGTTTCTATAATAAGAAACAAAAAAAAAAATGAATTCCGCAATCAACCTACCTCAAAACAAAACATCATGAAAACACACCCACACATTTTTATTTTATTTATTTAATTTTATTTTTTTTAACAAAAATATTGTTTTAGGGCTTGGCCATTCACCGGGAGGGTGTCAAGTTCCCCCCTCAGATTCTGCAATTGATATGTGCCTACCCCATTTTCTCGGCTACCTGAAAAGGTGGGAGCCATAGATTCTGAAACTTCGAATATTTTCCCTTCGGCTCATTTGCTCTGTCCCATTTTAGGACTAAGTCTCCTACTTCAAAAATTTTCTCTTTGACCTTATGTTTATCAAACCATATTTTAACTACCCATTGATGACCTATGAACTTTGATTTTTCTTTCTCCCTTTCTTCTTCCAGCATGAGGAGGGTATCAATTCTTTTTTGTATAATTGATGAGGGTTGTCCTCTAGAATCCTGAGCAAACTGAAGAGATGGAAGATATAGCCCATTCGGGAGAATGGATTCTTGTTTGTATACCATAAATTATGGGGAATTCCCTATAGCTTCCTTGGGTTTTATTTTGTCAGTCCATATGGCATTATGAAGTGAACTGTGTCAATTCCTCTAGTTGTCTGCAATTGTTTTCTTTAATATCCTCCCTAGGTTCTTATTGGTTGATTCTACCACTCCGTTCCCCTGTGGATAGTAGTTTGCAGAGTATCTGGTTATGACTCCTTTATATAAAGCAAACTCTGTTAATAGGGTGGAAGAGAAGTAAGTTGCATTATCAAAAACAAGGACAGAAGGCATACCGAACCTTGTGATTAGTTGTTTCTCTATGAATTGGATCACCACATTTTCATTTACATGAGTCAGAGGGATGGCCTCTGCCCATTTTGTGAAATAGTTTGTGGCAGTCAGTATGTATCTATGTTGTTTTGAAGAAATCGGTGTAATTTCTCCTATGATATCTAACCCCCATTGCTCGAATGGCCTGGAGACGGGCACAGGTTGGAGTGGAAAAACTACTATTTTTTCCTTCCCAATGCTTATTTGACAAGTTTTACAGTTTCTAACATATGTGCAAGAATCCTTGAACAACGTAGGCCAATAATAGCGAGATCTCAGTATTTTGTGAGCGGTGGTATTTCCAGCAAAATTTCCACCTGCAGGACCATCATGGAGCTTCTTTAGAACCTTATCTGAATCTTCAGATTCGAGACATATTAAAACTACCCCATCATAATTAACACAGAAGAGCACCAAATTTATGAGGCGATATTATGTTGATTTAAACCTGAGGGTTCTCCTTTCCCTAGGATTTAGGTTTTCTGGGAAAGTCCCATGATGCAAGAGATCAGTCAGTTTCTCATACCAAGACTCTTTCCCTAGGGAGACATATGAAGCTTCACCACACCATAATGCCAATTCATTCTCCCATCCGGGGTCTTCATTTATTTGGCCCTGGGCTTCAGCTACCAGTTTGTATAATCCTTGTCCCTTAACTAGTTTAGTAGGTTTTATATCTAGATCAAATTCTTGGACTACTGCCATCCAGTTTCCTCTTCTTTTCCCACATCTCTTTTTGAGTGAATAGGGATCAGACTGTAGGGTGAGGCACAATGAATTTGGTATGGCTCTTTAGGATGTAATATATGAAGTGTTTCACTGCCTTATATACTGCATAAGTATGCTTGTCTATAGCAGGGTAATTTAGTTCGGCCCCTTGGAGATTAGTGCTCATAAATGAGATCGGGGCCTCATTGTTGTCATCATCTTTCTGAGTCAATACTACAGCTAACGATTGGTCGGAGGCAAAAGTGTAGAGGAAGAAATATTTGCCAAAGTCGGGACTTCACAACACTGGGTCTTGAGATATTGTGGCCTTAATATTGCTGAAAGAACCTTTTTGTTCATCATCCCACTTAAATTCAACATCGTTGTGGATCATTTTTTGTAAGGGTTTGATAGTTTTAGCGAAATCAGGGGTGAATTTCCTCACAAAATTGATTTTCCCAAAGAAGGATTGCATAGCCTTTTTGTTGTGGGGTAATGGAAGCTGAGATATAGCCCTAATTCGCTCTAGGTCTATGGAAATTCTTGCTTGAGATATAGTATGACCTAGTAGTTTACCTTCCTCGACACCAAAGATAGTTTTCTTAGGGTTTACGGATATACCGTATTTCCTACACCTTTAGAAAATATGGGTTAATTGTTGGATCTGATATTCTTTGTTCTTCAAATACATAGTCACGTCATCCAAACAAACTACTACACATTTGTTTATTAGTCCCCGAAACGCTACGTCCATGTCCCTTTGGAAGGTTGCCCCTGCATTGATTAACCCAAATGGCATGCGTTTATAAGTGAAGGTTCCCGACTTGGTTCGGAAGGTAGTTTTCAAATAGTATTCCTATGAAACTAGAACTTGGTTGTAACCTGAAAAACCATCCAACAAGGAGAAAATCTCAGAGCCAGACACGGTCTACAAGAGTTTCTCCATTGGTGGGAATAGGTAGCTGTCCTTTTTTGAAGCTCTATTAAGGTTTCTGAAATCTACACATAGGCAAATCTCCCCATACTTTTTCCTCATAGGAACCAAATTTGTTACCCATGCAGAGTGTCTAACTTGGAAGATAATCTTAGCATCTAGTAACTTCTTTAGCTCCTAACAGATGAGAGGCTCCAGGGATGGGTGGTACTTCCAGAGCTTCTGTTGGAAGGGTTTCACTCCGAGATTTAACGGGATTGTTTGTTGAATGATATGAATATCATAAGTTTTCAGATCTCGGTAGGACCATGCAAAGACATATTGATATTGTATGAAAATTTTGAGATAGTATTTCCTTTCTTCTTTAGATATTGTCTTGTCAAGATTTATATCCTTGGGGTTTTCCAGGGTTCCTAGATTTATAGTCTGGTGCATGGGACAGGAACTCCCTGTTTTTGCATTCGTCGACCTTTTGAATCTCTCCCTTAAGCCAAAAAGGTTTTCTAAATTGGCTACTCCCTTCGGTATCATGTGAGACCTTGGTTTATGAGTCAATCATTCTACTTTAGGTTTCTGTACATGAGGGTTGGGGTCTACAAATTGCTCCTAAAATACTTCATCGTTAATAGCCATATCTTTAAACTTATCTTGATTGGTTAAAAAATTTATGATCCATTCATATCCTTCAAAGACCTTCCAAATGGAAATGGTGTTGGGCACCAACAGCTTGTAGAGTAGCTCCACAGTGAATCGGGAAGATTCGTAGTCTTCTATAGGGAATAACCTTGAAGCCGCAGTGGCCAGAGAATCAATAAGAGTGTTATTTGTTCTAGGGATCATTGTACTGTTGAAGGATTCAAAATGTTCTATTAGTCTTTGCACCTCTTGTTGGTAATTCCTCAAGTGGGGAGAGTTGCAATGTATAGTGTTCCTTACTTGTCTAACGATGATTTCATAATCTCTGAAAACCTTCAATTCTTTAAGGTTTAAGTCTATGGATTTATTTATCCCTTGTACTAGAGCTTCATACTCGGTGGTGTTGTTTGTGCATTTGAATTCTAGTCTATGGGACAAGAAATTTCATTTACCTTTTGGATCAATGAGGATGCACCCTGCCCCTAACCCTTCTTTTGATTTATATTCATCAAAGTATAAGGTCCAAATTTGTGAGCAAAAACCATCAGTTTCCTTTTTCCTACCACTTTTCTCATTTCCTCCTATCTGTTTCATGATTTCTAACACAAGTCCCTGACAGAAGAGGGTTTCCTCCGCCACCATCGGCAATTTTTCTTGAAAAATCATTTCAGAGTTTTGAGTAAGAGGAGCATCTGATGAGAGGGGTGAGAAATTCCTGAAATCAGAGTCACGAGAATAATTGCCTAGCAGGAGGAAATATGTCGATGAGGTTCCGTTAAGGGTTTCTAGGTTGGTGAAAATATGTTTTAGATATATTTCCCTATCGATACTAATCATATTCGTGTGTCCCTTTAATGGTAGCCAAAGGTGAGCCCAGTCTGTAATAAGTATCCATTTAGCTTCTTGGACCAATCTCGACTTAGTAGCAATCCATAAGATTTTGGGATGTCTACTACAATGATATAAATTACTTGAAAACATTTTGGG
This sequence comes from Picea engelmannii, assembly GCA_009831015.1. NCBI lineage: Eukaryota > Viridiplantae > Streptophyta > Pinopsida > Pinales > Pinaceae > Picea > Picea engelmannii. The sequence goes on along the minus strand of ML791265.1, from coordinate 447,144 downwards.
TGTGTTTCCATTCTGATCATTACATATTTGAGCTCTCCCATAACCTTCACCTGGGTTTTGTTTAGTTGTATCACATGTTTATCACTTTTGAGAGGGACTGCGTTTAATTTATTGCATATAGACAATGGCATAACATTAGAGGATGCTCCTGAGTCAACCAAATAGTTATGTAGGTTTTTGTTTAATACTTCAAATGTCAAAAGGAATAGTGGGACAAAAGGATTTTCCTTCTTATCTTCAGAGTAGGCATTCATAGTTGGTTTATTTCTTAGATCTGAGAGGGCTGGATTTTCTCCTTGGTCAGTGTTCTTTGTAGGATTTTCTACCAACTTCAATGCTTGTAATAGAAAGTCCTTTTGATGAGGGATTCTACACATGTCCATGACCGATATATTTTCCTTCAACTTTTTCAATTCTTCTACTATGTTGTAGTCTAGCTTGGGTGACTCTCATGTATGGATGTTTATAGGATTTCTTCGGGGGAAAAAAGGTGTTTTCGGGAGATCGGGAGTTGGTTTTCTTCTCGAAGTTTGGGCTGTAGTAAGGTCGTTTGAGACAGGATGACCCCCACTTTGTGTTTGCACAACCAACACCTCCGCGGGTGGTTCTTGAACCTCAAATAGGTCATCAGAAGGCATTGGTAGGTCAGGGTCCCATATCGACATGGTTGTTTCTTATGGTGGATCAACTTCTTCCTGATCAGAAATATTCATAGTTGAGCCGCTTGATTGTTTAGTTAGGGAAACCTCATCTAGAAATCGGTTGGCCATCAAATTCATGGCATGCACCCATTGTGGGAAGTCTCTTTTAGAGTGCTTCTCTTGGTGATAGGTACAGAAAGAGTCAGATGCTACATTTCCCAGGTCAATGTTTAATTTGGCTAGGGGAGGTTCAATTGCTTTTAATAGTGGAATTCTTTAAAAAAAAAAAGTATAGGGCCTATGGCCTTGATTTCCTTCCCCAAAACTTCTTTTCATGTCTATGATTCTGTTTGACATATTCTTAACCATGCGTTGTAGGTCTTTTATGTCTCCACTCCCCTTTTCAGGACCTTGTTCTGTTTCTTTCCCTGGAGGTCTGGTCAACAAGATTCCTCTCCTAGGAGGAGGTTGAACTTCCTTCTTAACTAATGAGACCTGGCCTTCTTTACATCCCTTCATTTGGAACTCTATTGTTTTGGCTTCTTCAAAATTCTCAGCTAAGGTTGTTTTGGCAGCCCTCTTGACAAACATGGAAATAGAAATTGGGATAGAATTAGCATATACTTCGATTTTCAACTCTTGAGTGGGTTTAGCTTCGGGTTGAATTTTTTTTAGGATAGTGGTGAACCGTTGATTAAAGTATTTAACCTTATCCTTTGAACTTATGGTGGCGGTGAACAACTTGGCCATCAAAGCTCATGTAGTGGTTTCTTCTGCAAATTTATCTAGAAAATCCTTTTGAAACTTCGTCCAACTAGTTATGGACCTTATAGGTAAGTTAAAATACCACGTGAAGGCCGAATTCTCAAAAATATAGGGGAAAAGCTTACATACTACGTCTTCATGTTGGACATTCATCAATCTGATAGCTAGTATGAGATTTTTGATATGGTCTTCAGGCAATCCTGAGGTTTCAGGATCAAATTTAGGGAGTAACTTTTATGGATGTTGAGGAAGGTTATGTACTTGTCCGGGGATGGCCAGATCATATCTGGACAACCAAGGTTGATTATTATGAGGTGGAATTCCCCTTTATTCATTATTATAATTGTTATCTTCCATGTCATCTGATCCTGAAACTAAGCATTATGAGTTAAACCCTTCCTCGTCGAAAAAATCGCCAGGCTCAGAGAAGTTATCGGTTGGTGTTTTGGGGATTATATTAAGAGGATGTTCAATTTCGGTGAGGGCGAAATCTATCAGGTATTATACTGTGTAAACAAAAACTTGGTCGAGGGTGTCGACTGCTGGTCTACTTACTTGTTTTTGTAATATACCAGATATAAAAAGTATGCAGAACAGAAATAAAATGCTAGAAATGGCAGAATAACCACAATATAACCAGAACAATCACCACAATAGCACTGAAATGATATAATAATAACAATAGAAATAACACTTTGATTCTGAAAGAAATGTTCACGGGCCTCTTCGAGGGGGCAGCCTCCAATCGAGCAGAGCTCTATTACAATAATATCCAAGCTAGGGTTCTCATACCCTCGACTCCTATTTATACTAAATATGTCTATCAAAAGAAGCATCTAGAGGAAGAGCCTTCTAGAAGCGAAAGATTCTATTAGGTCTTATTACATTCGACTTATTCTATTTTATTGAAAGGAATTATTAATATTGACCTTTATTACATCCAAATATATTGTTCTACCTATGTGTGGGTTAGGACCCTAACATGTCCGCCCCCTTAAAAACAGCCTTGTCCTCAAGGCTTGAGATGTGGAAATTACTGTAGGATGGTAGTTGGTTCCCAAGTGGCATCTGCTAGAGTTTTATATTTCCACTGGAATAACACTTCCTTGATGGTTCTCTGACGCAGGCGATGCTCACGTTGGTCCAAAACTGCTTGTGGTTGTAGCCAAATGGATCCTTCTTCGGCTAACTCGGGAAGGTTGGTTTGAATTTGGCACTTAGTTCCAATCACCTTCTTTAACCATGAAACATGGAAAACATGATGTAGCTTAGAATGACTGGGAAAAGCTAACTTATAGGCCACCTATCCCACACGCTTGAGAATGGTATAAGCACCATAAAATTTGGGCGCTGGCTTTGGACAATGCTCGGCCTTGAGGGAATTTTGCTTGTAAGGTTGCAGTCAAAGAAACACCTGATCCCCTTCTACAAATTGATGTTCAGAGTGACATTGATCTGCTTGTTGCTTCATGTGATTTTGTGCCATGACCAAATTCTCTTTGAGGGTATGGAGAATATCCTCTCGAACTGTAAGCGTTTGGTCAACCACCTGGACCTTCAAGACACCAGGTAAGTATGAGAGAACTGAAGGTGGATTTTGTCCATATACCACTTCAAAAGGAGTCATGTGTGTAGCTATGTGGTATGAAGTGTTGTACCACCATTCAGCTAGGGGTAACCATTAAGCCCACCGATTTTTATTTTCCGAGGTAAAACACCTCAAATATGTTTCCAAACACTTATTGACAACTTTTGTTTGACCATAATTCTGGGGATGATAAGTTGTGTTGAGATGCGATTGGGTGCCTTGTATCTTGAACAGTTCTTGCAAAAAATTGCTGGTGAAAGTTGGGTCACAATCAGAAACAATAGAATGCGGCATGCCATGAAGCTTGAAGACCTGATCCATGAAAAGTTGAGCCACCGTGGATGTTGTAAATGGGTGTTGAAGAGCACATAAATGAGCATACTTGGAAAGGCGATCAACAACCACCATGATGACTGATTTATTTCTCGATTTGGGTAAGACTGTAATAAAATCCATAGAGATATCCCTCCAAATAGCAGGTGGCATCGGAAGCAGTTGTAGTGTGCCCGTAGATTTGACCATTTATCCCTTGTTGCATTGACACACATCACATTCAGCTACAAAATTATGAATGTCTTGTTTCATGCCATCCTAGAAAAAAGAGCGTTTGACCCTGTCATAGGTTTTTGTAAACCCGGAGTGCCCAACTGTGGGTGTAGCATGAAGCTCAGAAAGTACCATGAATTTAATTTTGGATTGTTTACTTAAATAAAAACGGCCTTTGTATCGAAGCTTATCATGGAGCCAAGAGTACCCTGGGGAAGTTGTAGCATTGGACTACAATTGTTGGATCAACTGTGAACTTTTGGGATCATGTAGCCATTCCTAGCGGACGACTTGGAGCCAATCTGGTACAATGAAGGAAAGAGAAAAAAAGGGTTTCTTCATCTTCATATTTTTAGGAAAGTGCATTCGCAACCACATTGTCTTTGCCTTTTTTGTAAATGATCTCATAATCATATCCAAAGAGCTTGGTCACTCATTTTTGTTGCTCCAGGGAGGAAATGCGTTGTTCCATAAAATACTTGAGGCTTTGATGTTCTGTCTTAATTCGGAAGCATTTCACTAATAGATAAGGGTGCCATAGATCAACAACATGCAGAATAGCCAACATTTCTTTTTCATAGATTGATTTGCCCAGATTTCTTTCAGACTGTTTCTTGCTGGTAAAGGCCAAAGGCCGACCCTCTTTCATAAGGACAACACCACTTCATTTCCCTGAAGCATCACATTCCAAGACAAAGGTCTTTTTGAAATCAGGAAGGGCCAGGACTGGAGTGGTGCACATGGCCATCTTTAAGGTTTGAAAATCTTGAGCAACAGCTGGATTCCAAGTGAAAGAGTTTTGTCTTAAGAGTGCAGTGAGAAGTGTTGCAATCTTTCCATAATTCTTAACAAAGTTGCAACAATAACCTGTTAAGCCCAGAAATCCACGCAAGATTTTGAGCATCTTTGGGTGAGGCCAGTATTGCATATATTCAATCTTTTTAGGATCCACCCTGACATCGTCCTTGCCAACCAGATGACCCAAGTACTCGACTTCTGAGGCGCCAAAATCACATTTAGACTGTTTCAGGAAAAGTTGGTGTTGAGAGAGTAGATGGACAACTCGATCCACATGGGCAAGATGGTATGTCCAGGTTTTTCTATAGATGAGGATATCATCAAAGAAAACTAAGACAAAATGACGGAGAAAAGGATGGAAGACATGATTCATGAGGATTTGGAAGGTGGAGGGGGCATTACACAAGCCAAAGGGCATGACCAAAAACTCATAGTGGCCCTCATGATTTCTAAAGGAAGTCTTGGGAATGTCTACCTCTTTCATACGTATCTGGTGGTAGCTAGAACGAAGATCAAGTTTAGTAAAGAACTGGGTGCCACTCAATTCATCCAAGAGGTCATCAATGACAGGAATGGGAAATTTGTCTTTAATGGTAAGTTTGTTGAGGGCATGGAAGTCAGGACACATTCTCCAAGAACATTCTTTCTTCAGGACCATGACCACATGAGAAGAATAAGGGCTCGTACTAGGGTGGATAATGCCTGCATTAAGGAGTTCTTGGACCATTTTCTCAATTTCATTTTTTTGGGAAGAGGGGTGACGATACAGACAGATATTGGGAGGAAGGATTCCTAGTACAAGGGGAATGGAATGATCATGAACACCACGGGAAGGAGGGAGTCCCTGGGGAGTGGAAAATACCACTTGATGTTTATAAATGATGGATTGGAGGTCTTGCGGCATCGAGGGTGTCTCTGTTGCTTGTATGGCGTGGAGTTGGGAAATAACACCAGAATGACCTTTTTTGAGCAGCTTTTCCATGCGATGGGAACTAATGATCTCAAGTGAACCTGTGGTGATGCCTTGGAACTTATATTGTTGGCCCTCCTAGTCGAATTGCATGGTTAATACCTTAAAATCCATGAGGATGGGACCCAAAGTCCTTATCCAGTATGCACCCAACACAATGTCACAATCACCCATGTCGATAGAAAATATACGATATTTGAGGTGGTAGTCACAAATTTGGAGATGCACATTTTCACAACGCCCTCCACATTTCATGGAGCCACCATTGGAAATCATGATTTGGAAATTATTGACGGCATGGATGTAGCAATGAGTTTCTTGGGCAATGCGGTGATGAATAAAATTATGGGTGCTTCCACTATCAACCAGAATGATGACCTTCCTATTCTTGATGTAACTGATGAGCTTGAGGGTTTGGGGAGTAGAGAATCCAGTGAGAGAATTTAGGGAAATGACCGGTTCTACTTCGGGAGGGTCTGAGGGAGGGGTTATGTCAATGGTTTGAGGTGACTCAGACACAAGGGGAGTTTCAATATCCTCTTCCGAAATATCCTTTGAGATGGCCATAAAAATATTTTGTTCCTTACATTTGTGGCCCAGGAAATATTTGTCATCACAATTATAACAAAGGCCTTTGATTTGGCATTCATCCATTTCAACCCTGGTCAATTTTTGGATCTTTAGTGGAGTGGAAGGAGTAGTGGGATTTACTGGTTTAGTGCGAGGGATAAAGGAGGGTTTCTAATTTTGAGAAGATACAACTTGTTGTGCTTCTTTAGTGCTTTTAGTATCCTCCACCCAACTCTAAGGCCGAGCCATGAGGACATGGGCTTGAATATCATCCTTGAGGCCACTAATAAAACACTCTCGGAAAAAGGCATCAGACATGCCCTCTGCCCGAAAAACCAGGGGCTCAAAAGCAGTTATAAAGTCTTCCATTGTTCCTGATTGTTTCAACTTTGTCAAATGGCCCAAATGGTTGGTTTCAGTGTCAAAGTGTTCATAAAGATCTGCCACAAATTGTTTCCAAGCAATATACCCTTGATGGGAAGTTTTTCTCCATTGCCACCATTGCCAACGTTCTTGATCTAGATGGAGAACACCATACCAGAGTTTGGCCAAGTCATCTGTAATGTTGTATAAAGAGAAATAATGTTCCATTTGGGTTACCCAACCAGTGGGATCCAAGACATCAAATTTGGTCACATCCACTCGCAGAAGGCATAGGTCATGTTGAAAGTGATGGTGCTGAAAGTTAGAGGAATGTTCAGCTTTAGTATCTAAAGGTGGGTCAGATAAAGGGTTATCTTTAGGGATATGCATCTTGGTGCAGAGCATCGAAATGACAGATTCAAGCTTGGTAGTCAGGTCTTGTTTGATTTTCTCCATTGAGGACTGCATGGTTGTATTGATGGCAGAAACATTGGTACTAAGTTGTTTCACTTCTTGTTGGGTCTCGGTGAAATTAGATTGCAAGGTATTGAAGCGAGCTTCCAGGTATTGGATATGGGTATGGGCCATGATGATGAGGAAACCGAAATGGGGTGGGTGGGGTCAAACATTTTGCTGAAAAATGATATGTATGAATGTGATAAGGGAGAAGAGATGAATCCAATGGAATAGGTCTCAAATAATGGTGCAAAAATTTCTAGACTTATACTCCGGTCTGAAGAATACTGCAGTGATGAAATTCCCAAATGCTTAACCAGGAAGAAATGCCCAAATGCTTAACTAGGTAACCCAAACACAGTTGTGCGGCAAGAGATCTTGTCTATTTTAATTTGTTAATGTTTATGTCCCCAAGGGTTAGGTATTCAAGGGTTCTACAAACAAGGGTTTTCCTTGTGCTATAGCTCTCTGATATACGTGCAGGGTCTAAAAGTAGTACTTGGCCCAATATCTCAGGGCACTAACTAAGGAGGATATACCGTACCCTTAGACATACTACCCAGGTACTAGACAGTATCTTCCTGAGTGTTTTTCTCGGTGGCACTATAGCAGTCAGGCGGCCGATCATTTTATATAAAGAGGGCTTCAGGTAATCTAGGTTGATCCGTACACAGGTGTTGTCTGATGCGCTACCACTCAAAGGGGTACCGATAGGGGTTACAAGGGTGGCCAACAGATGTGAGCTTAAGTACCACTTGTATTTCCTACATGTATGAATCCCTCAACCACGGGTTTATGTGCGTAATGACAAATATTTGTGGCTTAAAGTCACAGGAATACGTCTCTACCCTGGAAAAAAAATTAACCCACAATTTCTGCCGAGGAAAGTGCTTTGATACCACTTGTAATATACCAGATATAAAAAGTATGCAGAATATAAATAAAATGCTAGAAATGGCAGAATAACAGCAATATAACTAGAACAATCACCACAATAGCACTGAAATGATATAAGAATAACAACATAAATAGAACTTTTATTCTGAAAGAAATGTTCACGGGCCTCTTCAAGGGGGCAGCCTCCAATCAAGCAGAGCTCTATTACAATAATATCTAAGCTAGGGTTCTCATACCCTCGACTCCTATTTATACTAAATAAGTCTATCAAAAGAAGCATCTAGAGGAAGATCCTTCTAGAAGCAGAAGCTTCTATTAGGTCTTCTTACAGTCGAATTATTTTATTTTATTGAAAGGCCTTATTAATATTGACCTTTATTACATTCGAATATAGTGTTCTACCTATGTGCGGGTTAGGACCCTAACAATTTTCTTCGAGGAAGTAACAGAGCTAAGGGTAGTGCTCTGATTTGTCGGGCATAAGATCTTGTGATCCTTTTGAACTGGTTCAACTCTTCGTGGGGAAGAGCATAAGGTATCTCATGGAATAGATGTTCTTCCTCTTTCTAGGGTGATTTACTTGTTTTAGGAGTACTCAGTGTGTGTGGGCTATCTTGAGAATGACTAGCCATGCATGTGGGTTGTTTTCAATCTACAGGTTGTGTGAAATATTATGTCAAACAAAATATTGTCAGCCATTCATTCTTAGACCCTCCTTCTAGCGCCAATTATATTGAGGGGTCCTAAATCCCTTTAACTCAAAAAAATGAACCAAACCCTCCACCGAGGCCCAATTAGACTCTGTAGCGTTTAATGGTGGAATGGTTCTCCAGATCTTACGTTCCAACCAATTAATAGATGGGATTTGTGTAGTGATTGACATGACATCTTCTTGTGAAAACTCCTCCTCCAATTTGAATGTTCTCTTTTTGTAGTTTCTCTTATAGGTGAGACCGATACAAGATAAATGTTGGTATAAACGAGATGGGTAACAAAGGGGAAATATTTAACTACTAAAGAAGACTTAGCTCAGGATAACCCTTGTGCTCAAGCATGGAGACAATTATTTTTAAACCTATGACAAGCCTAGTACTAATACGTTAACCTGTTGGTGTTCCAATCATTGACTGAGATACAATTATCAAAAGAAAACATACATGTAATAAACGATGGCAATATAAGTAGTTTCCTTAGCTCTAATCATTGATCACACATTAACACAAGTATTAACTTTTCATCATTAGAGACAAGAACTATAAAAATATTGAATTAGATAACCTATCAACAGATTCAGAGGCTCTTACTCGTTACAACATCCATTCATGAGATAAAATCAAAAATAATTCTTCTTCATATCCAATCACACACGCTTTTGATAAAACATGAACATAAACTTGTCTCTGGTCCTAAACAGGACTTCTCAATTAAGGTAGCTCTGAAATATTTCTTTACAAATCCAAAAATGAGGGTCTTTGCAATAACCATAAACCTCTTCTAACAGGTCGATCCTCTTATTTATAACATATTATTAACTAAAAATAACTATCAAAAGTGAAAGATAAGTAAGACAAAAAATCGCCACATGGCACTTTCATCTTTCAGTCTTCTAAGAGTCATCAAATGGTTTCACTTGAGTGGATGACTCTTTTGATACTATGACCATTTGAAAAAGAGTTCCTCACACATGTTGGCGTACAAGAATCTATGTTGGTCCATTGGGGCCGAAAGGATCTCCTTTATCTCCATTGCCCGTGCCCGATACTTGATTACTTTAGCACTTAACTGTCGCAATAATTTTTGATCCTTGATCGGGTGTTCCATGAACTAATGTACTTGACCTGGCGCCATGTTCGCCATCTTTGATATCTCTGCAACCCACAATGAGTCTTGTTCGGCATGTAGTTTGACTATGTCATGCAAGTTGACAAAGTCATCGAGCATGCCGAATTCTAGAAGGTCCATGTCTCTCATCGCCTAATTGATCTTGGTCAAGCTCCTTTCGCACTCATCCCATTTCTCTTGGATTTCCTGATGAGGTTCTTGGTCCATTTTAAACCAATATTCGACCGACTTCTTTATACGGTCGATGTTGCTATCCCTTAGTACCTGAATCTCATGCCAGGTTCTAAATCTATAATATCCAACAAAAGGGAAACACATAAGACACATTTTGATTCTTTTACCACACTCATTACTATAGGTCAACATAATCTTAGTTTATCTGTATCATCATTTTGAGTTAGTAGACATATGTGGAGACAAAATTTTTGCCTATATTCTATGGGAAAAAGTTTCTTCCATCTTACACATTCTATCATTAAGACCACTTTATGAGTTTTTGGATTTCCTAGTCTAGATATTAAGTCTCATGGTATATATTTTAGGGATCAACCATTCATATGACAATCGACAAATAAAATTAATAATCATTTATGCATACTAAAATTAAAAAACAATCATATTAATAATCATCCATGCACATGCATATGTGTAATATAATTCATTTCTTACCACTAGAATGAAAAAAGAGAAGAGGAGAAGACTTTTCCTACAAAGGCATAAGGGATAAGTTCCAAATATTCCTTCCTCATGCATTGATAATTCTAATGCACTCCACCTAGAGCTTTTGTATTTTCTTGTGTTGACTCAAACTTGTATTGGGTCACATGTATTGCACCCATAGTAGTAGTGAGGATTTCCTTGATGCCTCTAGTATCTCACCCAATGTTACCTGAACAACAGGCGGTTTGAGTACTGAAAACATTCGCTTAATATCTTATAACTTCAAACCAAACTCCAATATCCTTATAACTATCACTAATCATATCCCAAAATATGCCATCTCCTTGGGATGGCTCCACAAATACTCAAGGAGACTAAGGGTGTGTGATATTGCACTCTAGACAATACGATGAGATATCCTCAACGATGTTGTTTCTCCTTTCACTGATAATGTATGCATATGATAAAATCAAGAAACTTAAAACATAGATAATACATAAATTCAATAACTATCTTTAGTGCATATGAAAAATAACCATAATTTTTATTATATAAATTTGATACCC
>ML791265.1:390005-401071 GCA_009831015.1 Picea engelmannii | reverse complement strand
ATGGAAAAGTTCAATTCCTCTAGTGTCTCAAAGAGATAAAATGCATTTTCTAGCAAGGATAATCCTCATTTCCTCTGAAATCCTCTAGTCCTCATCAGCTCCAACCCATGGATCTTCCCCTATATGAATTTTCCTCCCATTGTCAATTTTCCAAACAGTCCATTTTCCCACCAAAGGGAAGGAGTCCACGAAAGCTCTCCAAATGATGGAGGCATTCTTAGTTGATTTCTTGGCGGTGCAGAACTATTCCTCCATAGAGGAGGGGCCATGATATTTTGGCTTCATTACCCTGCCCCAAATTAAGGTGTTGTGTAATAACATCAAGAGGCTTTTTCCTGCCAAATCATAGATGAATATGTAAGTATTTTTAACTCCCCAACCTCCCATCTTTTTAGGCTTGGAAATTGTTGACCATTTAACAAAAGGGACCCCCTCTTGAGTCTAACTACCTTACCATAAAAGTTGGAAGAACTTCTTACAATTTTTTGTCAAAATTCCTTTAGGGACTTTTGCAATGGAAGTCCAATAAACCGGGATGCTTTGTAACACCAATTTGGGAAGGGTAATCCTTCCTCCTCTTGAAAACCCCCTTTTAACCCATTAAGAGATACAATCCTCAATATTTTTGTAAAGTTACAACCATTCTTCAAAACCATAGGAATTAGGATTTAGAATAAATCCCACATATTTAAATCCTTCACTCATATGTTTTCTCGGGAAGGGTAAAGCACTATCTAAGAGAGATGTAAAATATTTCTAAGGAAAGGAGTAGTGAACACAAGAATTAGTCCAATTGATCTCCATGCCTGTATCTAGAAAAAAGAGGTCCAAGATGCTCCTAAGGCCTTGAAAATCTTCCCTTCAACCTGCACCAAACAAGAGGAGGTCATAATGAAGAGGAGATGAGAAAGAACTTCAGATGGAGAAACTTTAAGGCCCTTAAGTTCAACCTGGCTCCTCGCATGAGTCATAAGTTTTCTCAGAACTTTTGCGATCAAAAGGAAGAGAAATGGGGAAAGAGGGCATCCCTTCTTGAGCCCACTTGAGGCCCCGAAAAGTTTGGAAGGGGAACCATTAAACATCAAAAACCCTAACCCTAGAAGATGAAATGACAAAAGGTTTGTGGGCCCCAATGGGGGTACTTGATACATCAACTTCCCTAGGGTGTAACTTTTGCATACGATCTCTGTTTGTGGATCTTGACACCTTGTTGGAAAGGTCTAGCCGAGGAGTACACATTCTAAATGGACCCAAAATTTACCCAAAAAAATGTAGAAAACTACCAAAATGGAAAATGTATGTTGAGCTAGTGGAATAGGAAGGATGCCACTGATGTATCCATTGCATTGAGTGCCCCCATCAAATCAGGAAAATTCTGTTGAACTTGATGTTTGGTGAGTCACTTGCCTTGGTGCGGTAGTTGTCTTGCTTTGACAACTTGATAAAGTTGGATCTTCTATTAGTGGGTTCCCTTAACCCATGTGTCCATGATCCAATCAATGGTTGCATGTTCCATACATTCAGGGTTGAGCCTTGCAGGTGTCAGCTATTTTTCCACCTTCGATATGTCCAGTAGTGGTGGAAAATATGGTAGAGGGAGGTCCACATTGAATACTAGGTGTAATCCAAGGAAGGGGGAAATACTTAACTCAAAAGAATTGTCTCCCACAACTTTGGTGATTGTGTAAGGTCCATAACGAAGTGGATACAACTTTCAGTGGGGTTCTGTAAGGAGATATTTATGAAAATGCAATCAAACCTTGTCGCCTACCTGAAACATGTGGGGAACCCGGACTTGATCATGGTTCTTCTTGTACTTAATATTAGTTTTTGGAAAAATATCATGGACCTATTGGCAGATGTGTTGAATCCATTCAATGAATTTGGTGGCCTTGTCGGCCTCAGATTGAGCATGGGAAGATTATGCCTATGTGTATGCAAGGGCCAGTGATACATCAATGGGGCCCAATGGTTGAAAACCTAGGCCCACCTCAAAAGGGATGTGGCAAGTCGAGCTATTGAGCGCTATGTTGTAGTTATGTTGGACATAAGGAAGGATCTCATCCCATGTGTGTGGCTGCTTGGAGCTGTACATGTGCAAGAGATGCATGATCATCCTATTGATGATCTCTCTTTCCATCAATCTGAGGGTGGAAGGCAGTGGATTTGGTGAGCTTGGTGTCCAATAGTGACTAAAGGCTCCACTAGAATGTGCTCAAGAATCTGTTTTCCCTATCTGATATGATGGTTTGTGGTAGTCTGAAGTGTACCCATACACGCTCGAAAAAGAGCTTGATGATGGCCTCGACTGTGATACTCTTCTTGCAGTCGATCGAAATGGCCATCTTAGAGAATCGATCAACAACCACGAATATAATGTCATTTATATGGTGGAGGGGAGACATGACATGTAGTCCATCGAGATGGATTCCCAAGGCTCATCGAGAGTAGGAAAATGGGTGTACAGTCCTTGTTTTTAATGGTTGGCTTGGAAATAGAATATTAAGTGAAAGATTTGATATAATTACTAACATCTTCTCAAAGCTTCATCTAATAGAAATACTTCTATAGTATTGCCACTGTCTTCTCCATGCCAAAGTGTCTTGCCACCTGATTGTAGTGGGCTTCCCAAATCAACTTCACATGCTTGCTTGAAGGAACATAGAGATGACCCAGATGTCATAGTAGTCCATCCTGAAGATGGAAGTCGACAACAACCATGCTTGTTTCCAACATCTGGTAGGTTGTAGCAAATTGATGATCACTTTCATAGATTTGGGACTACCCGAAGGTCTCATGCATGCAAGAGTCAAGCACCATGGTTAGTGTCGAAACTGAAGGTCGACTGAGGAATTTAGTGACGCGATTGGTGATCCCTTTCTTATACTTAATGTTGAGGTAAAATTGTTGTAAGTATGTGGACCAATTTTGATTGCGTCCATTCTACAATTTACTTTGTGTTTGCATGAACTGCGGAGGCATGTGATCCATATGGATGATTGTCTCCTTCCCTAGAATGTAGTGCTTCCATTAGGCCCAACAAGCTTGTATGATGGAATACATTTATGTGTCATAGGTGGGGGACTTACATATGAAATCTGATAGTGTCTCACTATGATAGGCCATTGGATGACCGTGTTGAGTGAGAACGACACCAACAACATAATTGGAAGCATCAGTCTCAATCTCAAATGGTTTTTGTAGATCGAGTAAGGCGAGTACTAGGGATGAGCATAAAGGATGTTTCAGATCATCAAAATCTTTCTGTTGTGATGTGACCCACATAAATTTTTGTTTGCAACCACCCTTGGTTACTTGGCTGAGATTCCATGTGATATGGGAGAACCCCAATACAAATCTGCGATAGAAGTTGGTGAGGCCTAAGAAGCTCAGAAGCTTAGTGAGTGTTGTTGGGGTTGGCCAGTCACAAATGACTTGGGTCTTGGTTGGATCGACATGCACAACATTCTCATATACAATGTATCCAAGGTATTGGACCTTGTTCATGCTGAAGGAGCATTTTTCTAAGCTAGCATATAACTTGTGTTGTCGCAAATTGTAGAGGACTAGATGAATGTGCTACAAGTGTTCTACCCAACTGTTTTTGAATATGAGGATGTCATCCAGATATACAACCACAAAGGAATCAGTGAAGGGCCGCAAGATTTCATCCATGAATCTCATGAAGGTTCTTGGGGCATTTGTCAAGCCAAAGGGCATGACTGGACACTCAAAAAGACCTTCTTTATACTTGAAAGTGGTCTTCCATACATTTGTTTGTTCTATGGGGACTTGGCGGTAGCCGGACTTCAGATCAATATTACTAAAATACTTGGCCCCCTTGAGCTAGTCAATAAGGTCATCAATTTGGGGAATTGGATACCTATTCTTGATTGTGATTTTGTTCAAAGCTCTGTAATCGATACAAAGTCACTAGGTCTCGTATTTATTCTGTATGAGCACAATTGAGCTTTCCCAGGGTGAGGAGTTTGGTCGAATGCGCCCTTTTTGGATAAGCTCTTGGATCTGATGCTTGATTTCCTCATTTTCCTAGAGAGAGCACTGATACACTGGCCCGTTAGACAAAGGTGTTCTAGGAGTTAGCTCAATTGAATGCTTTCCCTGATAGTGCAGAGGCACCCCAATAGGTGAGGTAAAGACGTCTCAATATTCTTCCATAACCTTGTCCACTTGCTTCTGCTACGTAGAGGAGCCCTGTGAAGAGGTCATGGATGTGACTATGAAATTCCATTCATTCTGAGAAAAAATCATGAAGAGGACAAATTTCCCAATCTAGGTGATGAACTTTTTGCACTGCTTAGTTGAGACGAAAGAAATTATGGTAGGTGGAGCTACCTATGGGATCCTGTACAATTGTCTACTCATAGTAACAATGACACTACAAGGTCTAGACTCATATACAACATGATGTTTCCACGTATATCGTTGGCATAAAATAACATCATAAAATTCAAGCAGAGCAACATCACACAATATCTCATCCTTGAAGGGATTGATGCCACAGGGTAGATGACATTGTTGGATAATGCAGAGAACTCATCCTTGGCTGAGCCACTCGATATTGTAGGGTTGTGGATGTGGTGTTGTCGACAACTCCAACCGTTTCACGTCCTTTACTGAGATGAGGTTCTTTTGAATATCAACAATGAAATGTAGCAAAGCACCCTTCACCCACATCTGTGAGTGAAAAAAAAAATCTTGCCTTCCTCCAACTCTTTTGGTTCATTTGGTTGGATCTTGGTGGTAGAGACTATGGCATTGGGTTTTGCGTCAATGATTTGCTTCACCTTGTCTGTCTCTGAATCATAGTTAGAGCCTAGTTCTGACTCTGAGGCTTTCAGTTCGAACACCAATGACTACTTCGAGCAACATTCATTGGTGTTGTGCCAGGGGATTTTATGTAATCTGCACCATTCCCAGTGTCTTTCTTCATCTTCCCATTACCCTTCTTTGTTTGCGACTTAGATTGGTTGCCCTGTGGTTGTCCATCCTTTCTTTTTCCTTTGTTCTATGTGATGGGGTTTCCTTTGCTTGACTTTTTTTGTGATGCATTCACAGATCCAAACTCCTGCTTATTCCTCCACTTAAATTTTTTCCCGATTTTGACATCATGTCGATAAGTGACTCCCAGCGACGAGATGTCCATAAAATCCATTTCTATTTGGATGTACCTATGTAGGGCCTCGGGGTATTTTAGAGCCAAATGTCACTTGGAGTTTATGATACCCAGCTTGGTGTGTAAGGTATGGAAGGTATTTGTGAACTTTGACACTATTTGGTCCCTCTCCTAATGAAGTGTGGTCCATCTTGTGTATTGGTCGTCGTAGTTTCCAACAGGGTAATATTGTTCCTTGATGACATCCATAAAAGAGTCCCAAATGGGTTGGGCCCCAAATATTCTATACTCCTCTATGGTTTTTTTCTCATAGTAAGTCTCCCACCAATGTTTGACATGGGGGATTGCCTTAAGGAGCACAAAGGTATTAGAAAAATTATGGACAATGAAATAACCTTCTAGTAGGTTTAACCATTTTCTCAAAGCATATTCATCTATCTTACCTTCAAATGTGGGAATATAAAAATTAACTTGTACCTTGAAGGGGCCGACACCTCCAAAGTGGCCTCTTGACGAAGATGCCTTTGTTGTTTTCGGAAACCACTGAAGGATTTGGGAAAACTAATCCATCATCTCGTTCATTTTTTTCGCAAGGAATTTTGTGAGCAACAACTTAATAGGATCTCCTGCTCCTTCTTCTCTTCGTTCCTTTTCCATGGGTGGTCATCAGGGTCAGCGAGGATGATCTTCCAAAGGTTCAACCAGTTTGAGTCCCAATGCCTGATACCCTGACCTCATTGGGGACATGCACAAATAAACCGATAAAGAAAAGACCTCTCTAAAACCACCGATCTAGATTTATGAGGGAACGAAATGAAACACAAAATAAGACAAAAAAATGGAGATACAACAATACTTGATTTCTATTAAAGATTGAAATATGCAGAGACTATAAAAGAAAATACAGAGTGGAATGAACTTGCTAGAGTGGTGGTAGCTTATCTTTGAGAAGACATGTGATGGCTACACCCATTCGCAAGCAGATCATTACAATGAGGCTCCCGAGGCTTTTTAACATAAAGAATAAATGAGAAAACCCTAAACATCCAAAACCCTAACCTCAAAAGATGAAATGCCAAAAGGTTTTTGGGCCCCAATGGGGGTAGTTGATATGCCAACTTCCCTAGGGTGTAAATTTTGCAAACAATCTTCGTTTGGGGCACTTGATACCTCATCAGAAAGGTCTAGTCGATGAGTACACATTCTAAAGGACCCAATACATGCTAAAAACATCTATTGTGTGTTTCCATGT
Organism: Picea engelmannii; assembly: GCA_009831015.1. Taxonomy (NCBI): domain Eukaryota; kingdom Viridiplantae; phylum Streptophyta; class Pinopsida; order Pinales; family Pinaceae; genus Picea; species Picea engelmannii. Next base: position 394,682 of record ML791265.1, on the reverse strand, counting down.
CAAAAAAACGTTGTTTAGGGCCTCAAAACGGACTCGAAAGTTTGGGACTAGAAAAATTGTAGAAAACTGCCAAAAAGGAAACTATATGTTGAGCCGCTGGAATAGGTGAATGGCCACTGATGTCCACCTGGATCTCAAGCAACTACCTATGCCATCTTCTAAGCCTTTCCATCAAATTCCCCAAACAAAAGATAATTGATTCTCTTTTCCACATTCTTTAAATAGAATTCTTTATGTCCATCCATAGAAAAGACTCCATGCATAGGTTCCACTTGATTATGTCCATCCATGGAAAAATCTCCATGCATACGTTCCACTTATCATCAAGTAAATAACCATGTAGTGTACTTATCATCGAGTAAATAACCATGTAGTGTTTAACCTTTTCGTGATTCAACATTTCCTTTAATTCATTTTTAGTAGTTTCTATTCTTTTTACCTTTTTCTTATTTTATAAATTTCTTAGCTATTTTATTATCATGTTATCATTTACAATTATTTTTTTAATTTAATTATTATTATTATTTTAGTATTTTAAGATTATAAATTTATTATTTATTACTTTAATTCAAAGTATGGGGGAAATGCATATATTTACACTACTTACATATTGCGAGATAATACATGCCAGGGTCAATATTGGGGTATTATATCATACCTAGTAAATCCAATGGTGTATACTAGTGTGTCTCACTTGAGGGGATCAAATGCTTATCGTCACGAAACTAGTGAAATGCCCAACAACTTGGTGATAATTGATTGAGCTAAACCCTTCATGTGTGTGTGTGTGTGTATTCAAAGGAAAACCTTGTGAGAATCCCTTCATCTTCCCTGAAATATCTAGATGGAGAGTGGATCAATTGCTAACCACAATAGTGGCTAATAACTCCAAGGAACTCAACCAATTTAAACCTATGACCTATAGCCTCCTCGTTGAATGTCCACAACATGCCTTGATTAAATGATTCAACAAATTATATCTGTAGTGTCCCCAATGCCGAGCCCCGTTGTAAATTATGTTTTGAAAGAAATTGTAATTATGTTTTATAGGCTGGTGAGCCAAGTTCTTATAAGAGGGAGACTTATGTGCTGTTAGGCCATAGAGCCTAAGTGTTGAAGGCCAAGGGCCTATTGTTGTATATGTAATCATGCAAAACAATTAAAAAATATAAACACTGCCATGTGCAGACCGACCACGATGAATGAGTGAAGGGGGACTGAACATCCACAGAGTGGGCAAGGAACTAGGGGCTCAAGGTGGGAAAAGGGGCTAAGTGTTGAGCCTAGGGGGCTTAAGCCTTGGGAATAATATTTTAATATTATTCCAAAAGAGAAGTGCATTATATGTTTTAACCTAAGTCCTTTTTAGAAGGACATGTGATTTCCAAATGGTGGGAGGCACGCACATTGCAGGAACGCATGCAGTCGCATGGGTGAGAAGTGTCAACCCTGGCCATGCAATAAAAGGCTAAGATGAGTCGTGTTGGGGGTTCCTCCTCCATGGGACTCACGGACTGCCAGAAGGGAAGGGGTCTGACTTTTGCAGAAAAACCCTCGTACATCCTCTGAACCGTCTGAACCTACGTTGACCCTTGCGTGGATTGTCTATCACGTATTCCTGACACCAGAGCATGAGTCTATCTTGGGTAGGGTGGATGGGAAACGACCATTCTTCCAGGGGGGTGGAGAGAGTCTATGTAATTCCCTGCGGAAATTGCTTCTCAGGAAATTCCGAAAATCAACACCGTGAGACCTAGCTGCCATTGTTGAGCTTGTTCGGAGAGGTCTGAGGTTGTATTCCTGGTTGACTGTGGTGGTCATGCAGAGATGGATTGCGCGTGAATTGTTGTCCAGTGCAGGTGGTGATTGAGCCTGTGTGTGACATCTCTCTAAGTGAGGGAGGTGGATGTTGTTAGAAGAGGTTTCTTCCAGAGAGTGTCCAACACCAGCTTTAGGCTCTGAGACTTCCTGATCCGGCCTGTTGCCGAGACCGAGAGAGGGGGGTTAGCACCGATGGACTGTGCTTGTGAAGGTGTATACTCCTGGGTGGAACAGGCATGTGGGGAATGAGAGTCTGGTAGTAGTGGGCGTAAGACAACATCCTGGGATGAATCCTTTCAGATTCTAAGTGTTGTTTTTCTTGTAACCTCAGCCTAGCTAGTATTTCTTGCCTTGGGGTGGAGCTTAGTCCCAGCTCGGGGGTGATCCACTGTTGAGCTGATGAGCAGTGTGGTCTAAGGCTGGGTGGTTCGTGGAAGGCCTGCACTTGGTTGGTGGATCCCACCATTGTTACAAGATAAGCGTCTAACTATGTTTTATCACATTTTATCAATATGTTTTTGTATCTCTGTGTATTATAATAATCATGCATTCTGTTGTGCATTTGGATTAATATATTTGCAATGGATTAATTATGTTAAAATGACTCTTATGCTTACTCTAATATTAAATGTATTTCATTGTTTAAATGCACGCGATTAACTATGAATGAGAATGTGTTATTCCGTGTAGTAACACCTACACGGTAGCCAAGGTGCACTACAGTTATTCTGGGTTATCTACCAAGTAGTCTTATAGTAACCTTGGGTAGTTGAGTGAAAGGGGTGTTACAAATTGGTATCAAAGCCAAGGTTTCGACACTGAGCCTAGATGGGCCAGTGGAGCGGTCTTTGGATCGAGAATGCGAAGGGAAATTGGGTCTGGAGAACCAATTTCGAACCTTGGTTTGTTCCGGAGTAGCAAGTAGTTGCTTGACCGCGCTTACAAGCTCAGGAAGTATAGCGGCGAGTGAAACCACAGCTAGTGTGGTCTATGTCCGTCGGGAGATAGGTCTCTACACCAATGGTGTTAGAACCTTAGGATCTGTTTGGAGGGAAGGCGAGCCCTCGTGACCGTCGGTTCTGGAAAAATGTGCGTAGGAATTAAAATTCCTTTTTGAAATACATAGGAAATGTGGAAATCGCGATATGCGAAATTTCGAATTGGTTAGGAACTATCTGAGCCATCATATCTCGGCCGGAAAACCCGTCAGCCGTAGGATCTGTCGGGAGATGTCCAAAGGTTAAACCTCGGAGACTAGGGGTGAAAGTTCCAAATTAGATCCAGACCGTCCGAAATATGGAGGGCATGTGTCGCATGGTAATCCAGACCGGGAATGTGGTCATCGGAGTTTCGGTAAGTGAAGGTTCATGGTTTTTTAAACTAGCAAAACTCAAGGGTTGACCTAAACCATCCATCATTTGGGACGCGTGTCAGAAATCCGAAGAGAGTCGGAAATCGACGTATCGGAGATCCTAAGGACAGGATAATATTGCAACTTGAAATCACGAAATGAGATATTCCAACAGGCTAAGGAAATAGCGCGGGGCCATGGCGGAGTCGGTGATGTGGACAAGTGGCAGCCATCGAAGTCATCGGGAAAAAAATCCCGACAAGGGAGTCATCTATCGGTATCAGGTCATCGGGATATCGGGGATCTTGGTGACAAGGTGTTTATGCACTTTGGATTCGTGAAGTCCGAAACCCCGACGAGAGGTTTGACTATGGTCATGGGGTAGAGGTCACGTGCACCAGGAGCTAAGCCAGGAGGGTTAACGTGTGAAGGGCGCGTCGGGATTCAGAGAATTGTGAATCCTGAGGATATGTGCATTTGGACATTGGGAAGTCCGAAACCCCGGTCATATAAGGGGAGGTTGTGTGAACCACAAGTCTATCCCGGAGAGTTAAACGGGAGTTCTCCAGTACCGAAACTCCGAAATACCAAAAACTGAAGTTTCAAACACCCGAAAAATATAGTGCTGAACAGAGCTCAGAAAATTCGTGAAATTGAAACACTTTCTTAAACTCGATTATCACGAAAGATGAGGAATTGTCAAGAAAATGAAGGCTCGACAAATTCGAAGTCGTTTGCGCATTATATTGCAGAAGACTAGCGAGTGCCAAAATTGTTGGGAAATTTCCGCAAAATGCAAGAAATGGAAGAGATACATAATACTTCCAGTTCAAGAAACTTATTTAAAAAAAAAAAAAACGGAATGTCTTTTATTTTGTTCGAACTGGCTTATAAATATTGTGTATTGGTCGTGAAGGTTTAATGGACTGACAAACTTCGAATTGAATTGCATCGTGCGTGTGCAGAGTTCAACGAAGGTCAGGATTCCAATTAACCAAAGCCAAGTATGGAGTGGGGAAAGATGCGGATTACCCCTGAAATAGAAGATGAACAAGAAGGAAAGGATGTTAACTTGGGAATCAAAGGATCGAACTCCAACGGGCACGGAAAAGAAAAGGATAAGGAAGGACACATAATGGAAATCCTTGAAGGATTTCAAAGAGAGGCCAAGGCTCGCCGAGATGATAGTCGAAAGCTCATGAAAGTCAGGGACCGGCAGGGTGCATTAAACTTAAAATTTTTGAAGAGTCTGGAAAGAATAGAGAAGAAACTCGAGAAAGGAAGAGACTCAAGTACGACGGAGAGTCGCAGAACCCATGGGAGAAGAAGTAGGTCGAGGAGTGGTAGCCAACATCTTAGTCGCTCCCAAAGGCATTCTGACAGTAAGACACACAGTAGTTCAAGCCCATCCCCTACCAGAAAACATCGAAAATCTGGAAGGGAGGAATTGAAAGGAGAGATGAACAAGATTAAGCCTCCAACATTCGATGGAGAACATAAGAAGG
>ML791265.1:360744-376963 GCA_009831015.1 Picea engelmannii | reverse complement strand
ATACATGCTTGCATTACCTGCATCTATGACTGTACATAATGTATTTCATGTTTCACTGCTTAAGAAATATGTACCTGATGCTAATCATGTTATCGATTGGAATGTGATTCAGGTGGAACCAGAAGGTGTCCTGTAGGTGCATCCTGTGCGCATATTGGACGGGAAAAGCAAACAACTCCGGAATCGAGCTATAGAACTTGTAAAGGTCCAATGGACCTGGTATGGTCCTGAGGATGCGACATGGGAGCGTGAAGAGTTTATGCGGGAAAAGTACCCGCATCTTTTTGAAAATTTTGAAAGACTTGCAGATGTTGTGTAAAGTTGCACTGAGGACAGTGCAAAAATAAGGGGAAGGGGATTGTAGCGTCCCCAAGGCCAAGCCCCATTGTAAATTATGTTTTGAAAGAAATGGTAATTATGTTTTATAGGTTGGTGAGCCAAGTTCTTATAAGAGAGAGACTTATGTGATGTTAGGCCAAAGAGCCTAAGTGTTGAAGGCCAGGGGCCTGCTGTTGTATATGTAATCATGCAAAACAATTAAAAAATATAAACACCGCCATGTGCAGACCGACCAAGATGAATGAGTGAAGGGGGACTGAAAATCCATAGTGTGGGCAAGGAATTAGGGGCTGAAGGTGGGAAAAGGGGCTAAGTGTTGAGCCTAAGGGGCTTAAGCCTTGGGAATAATATTTTAATATTATTCCAAAAGAGAAGTGCATTATATGTTTTAACCTAAGTCCTTTTTGGAAGGACATGCGATTTCCAAATGGTGGGAGGCACGCACGTTGCAGGAACACATGCAGTCACATGGGTGACAAGTGTCAACCCTGGCCATGCAATAAAAGGCCAAGATGAGCCGTGTTAGGGGTTCCTCCTCCATGGGACTCACGGACTGCCAGAAGGGAAGGGGTCTGACTCTTGCAGAAAAACCCTCGTACATCCTCTGAACCGTCCGAACCTGCGTTGACCCTTGCGTGGATTATCTATCACGCATTCCCGACACCAGAGAATGAGTCTATCCTGGGCAGGGCAGATGGGAAACGACCATTCTTCCGGGGGGGTGGAGAGAATCTGTGTAATTCCCTGCGGAAATTGCTTCTCAGGAAATTTCGAAAATCAACACCGTGAGACCTAGCTTCCATTGTTGAGCTTCTTCTGAGAGGTCTGAGGCTATATTCCCGATTGACTATGGTGGTCATGCAGAGATGGATTGCGCATGAATTTTTGTCCAGTGCAAGTGGTGATTGAGCCTGTGTGTGACCTCTCTCTAAGTGAGGGAGGTGGATGTTGTTGGAAGAGGTTTCTTCCAGAGAGTGTCCAGCACCAGCTTCAGGATCTGAGACTTCCTGATCCGGCATGTTGCCGAGACCCAGAGAGGGAGGTTAGCACCGATGGACTGTGCTTGTGAAGGTGTATACTCCCAGGTGGAACAGGCATGTGGGGAATGAGATTCTGGTAGTAGTGGGCGTAAGACGACATCCTGGGATGAATCCTTCCAGATTCTAAGTGTTGTTTTTCCTGTAACCTCAACCTAGCTAGGATTCCTTGCCTTGGGGTGGAGCTTAGTCCCAACTCGGGGGTGATCCACTGCTGAGCTGATGAGAAGTGTGGTCTAAGGCTGGGTGGTTTGTGGAAGGCCTGCACTTGGTTGGTGGATCCCACCATTGTTACAAGATAAGCGTCTGACTATGTTTTATCACATTTTATCAATATGTTTTTGTATCTCTGTGTATTATAATAATCATGCATTCTACTGTGCATTTGGATTAATATATTTTCCATGGATTATTTATGTTAAAATGACTCTTATGCTTACTTTGAGCTTAAATGTATTTCATTGTTTAAATGTGTTAGTGTCGGAAGTCACTCCTGGACTGCTTGCAAGAGCAGAGCCCGACACCCATCAGTTTAATGTTAGGGTTTATTTATAAAAGGATGATCAAATGGAGATGAAGACTCGAGGAGATATTACTCTAACTCAGAGACTGGGTCTGGTGCGTAAGTAACAAAGGAGGTCTCGACCTAACTTCAGCCAGTGGGTTGATTAAAAGATGAGCAGGTGGAAGACTTAGTAAGAAAGGTGAACAAACAGCTCTAGGCAACAGGCTTACAACGGTTTGTAGGGGAAAAACTCTAAACACAGGATCCTCCTGGTTCAGGGATTCAAGAAATTGAAAGGGGACTTGACTGGATTCTCCAATTCCAAGTCACTCAGCGCTGGGAAAATCACAAGAACTGATTAGAGACAGTGCAACTATTACAGTGATCCATGACAACATCATCCTATAATAGCTACAGCTCGACTGGATCCTCCAATTCCGAGTTGCTCTAACACAGTGTAAACAAAGACATGAAAGAAACTAGCATTCATAAGGAAAGAAGTCTCAAAAGTCCATACATAACCAGAGTATCAGTGCTTCATTAAAGATTTACAACCGGGAGCTCTGCTCAACCATCGATGCCTACAAAAATATCAAAACTAAGTATATATACTCTTTAAACATTTGCCCAACAAAGGCATCTTAGACCTTCAGAATGGGGCGTCCCTTCAATCAGATCTAGCCTACACTCCTCTATCATACGCCACCTTAACTCTGTATGGCTCATGCTAAGGGGTAGTTGAGCCCTTAAATGTCGAATTAGCGTGCGCAGACTTCCCTGGTGAGTCGAGGACGTCGGCGTGGCTTCTGTGGGAAAACTAGTACAGAGGACCATCTCGGGCAGGTTTCCTGTCGAGACATCCATACCTTGCAATTAATGAGTGAGGCGAGGTTTCAACCACCCTCTCTCTTATTCATTCACTCTGAGCAATTATCAGGATGGAGATCAAGTTGAACTGGCACCCGGAGAACACAGTGATCCCATCTGCAACTAAACGTGGCGCTTTGGCCTTTTGCGCAGTTCTTTCTATCACCCCCAAGTGACCACGGGCTGTGACCTTGTGCTTATTTTCAAATGCGCCTTCGACACTTCGCGTCTCGCGGCTGGGAGGAGCTAGTCTTCGACCTTCAAAGTTGCGGGGGGCGATGAAGCGAAAAGCCTAATCACGCACCATGTGTCCTTCTGGATGGACGGCTTTGATCATCTCGGCAATACTGTGTAGCTCTTTTTACTGTTGGTTCCCTCCACACGTAACCGCTGGCTAAGGCTTAAGTGCTAGCACCTCTCGCAACCTCGCAGGTTGAACCGTCGAGCTTTCACCCTTCTATTCCACGAATTCCCGAGATGCGAGAATTCAACGGAGTGTTGACTCCTATCTCCAAGCAACGTGTGTCCACCTGTCGGCCGCGCGGTCCCACCTTATGCTCTGCCACGCGTCCATATGATCCTTGGCTCCTCGGCACTTCGCGTCTCACGAATCCTATCGCCAATACTTCGGGACTTCTCACAGCGAGATCCCGAGGGCTTCGTGCCACCTGTATTCCACTTCGACGACTCTGCTCTGGCCCACACTATCCTCCAGTTGTTGGGATATCGCTTTCTCGCAACCTCGCGATCCCTGTGGCCAAATCTTTGAGTCTTTTCTCCCGAGGTCCCGATACACGATCCCGCGTGCAGATCCAACGGTCCTCCTATGATCTGGATCCAATGGCTATCCCCCTTCTCACCCTTCGTGACCTCTCGACTTGGAGTATCCAATGTTTGGGCGCTGTCGACGATACTTTTCCCGCTCGCTTGACCTGCTACTTGGAAAAACAGGGATTCTCCTGCGCTGCGCTTGATTATTTCGTGCAACTCGCAGACCCGAATGCTCTTAGAGCCCATAAAAAGAATTATCGCTAACATTAGGCTCCATGGGGGATAGAGTTGTCCCTGTGATGCTCTAAGAACTCCTTTCTGTGGCTTCAGTGCCTTGCTCTTGGGCTATGAAGCATTTATTAGGCCGAAAAAGAAACGAAACAAAGAACTAAAAGACAATATTTACAAACAGAGGAGCCGTCTAAGGCTCAAATAAAACATTTTTTTAGGAAATGCCTATTCATTGGGCCGTTGAAAACCTCTTCACCCTCCAGGTCCTACAACCCATATGTGTTGTTGGAGAAAAACTCATAGATTTTGAAGGGGCCGATCCAGAGGGCGTCGAACTTGCTGTGCTTGACTTTATCTTGTCTGGGTGCGTCCCACTTAAATACCAAGTCCCTGATCTCGAACTCCTTCTTCCTGACCTTTCTATCAAAAGCCTGTTTGATCTTCTGCTAATGACTGTAAGCTGCGTCCCTCACTTGTTCTCTGATCTGTTGCGCTTCCACTATCTGATGGATTCTTCTGATCATATGATCTGGTTCTCCCTCGTAGTCTTGAAAGAACTTTGCCACAGGTAAGGCGAGCTGAGTAGGGAAAACCACCTCTGCTCCATAGACTAGTTGAAACGACGAAGTGCCCAGAGACTTCTTCATTGTGACACGATCGGCCCACAGAGAAAATTTGAACTTTGAATCCCAGGCTCTTTTGTTATCCTCTAACAATCTTTTGATGATCTTTATCAGGATTTTGTTAGAAGATTCCGCTAAACCATTTCCCTGGTGATAGTAGGGGGTGGAGTGAATTAGCGAGATCTGGAACCGCTCAGAGAACTTAATTAGAGGTTCAGATTTGAAAGAAGCAGCATTGTCGGTGATGATCCTGTGGGGACAACCAAATCGGGTTATGATATCCTCCAGGAAGCTGATAATTACTTTGTGTGATGCGCTTCTGGTGGGGACAGATTCTATCCACTTGGTGAAATAATCTGTTGTAGTCAGGATCCATCTATGCTAACCACTTGAGGGAGGATGAATCTCTCCAATGAAGTCCAATCCCCACTGCTGAAAGGGTGTTGAAACCACTACAGGCTTTAATGACAGAGATTTGAGCTGCTCCTTACCTAAGAACTTCTGGCATTTGATGCAAGCTCTGATTTCTCTGCAGACATCAGGGAATAAAGTGGGCCAGTAATACCCAACTCGAAGGATCTTATGGGCTGTGGTCTTCCAGAAAAAATGACCCCCACAAAGGCCACTGTGAAAATAAAAAATAACCTGTTGGGCTTCTTGTGGGTCCAGGAACCTTAGAAATACCCCTGAAGGGTCTTTCCAGTACAAGGCTTGGTTAATGAGGAAATATCTGACCGCCTTGAGCTTTAAAGGTCTCGCCTTGCTCTTTTCCATTCCATCAGGAGGCCTCAATTCTTGCAGGAAATACAAGATATCCTTGTACCAGGAGCATGTTGCTAGAGACAAGGCATCCTGAAAATTCTGGTTGAATGACTCAGCTTGCTCATTGACGAAGTTAATTCCCAAGGCCTTGCAATTGGATTCAACCAGCAGCTTGGCTAAACCATGCCCCTTTATCAAATTGGTGGGCTTGATTTCCAGATCAAACTCTAGGATCTTGGCGATCCACTTACCCCTTCTTCCGTCTATGTCAGGCTGTATAAGAATGTCCTTCACAGAGGCTGAAGGAACGTATGCAGTGACTTTTGAGTGAAAGACATAGACTCTGAAAGCTTTGAGAGCTTTCGCTAGGGCATAGGCCTGCTTCTCCATGATCTCGTACTGGAGTTCTGCATCTCGCAATGCCTTGCTATAGAAGGCAATAGGTTTCTCTTTCCCTTGATCATTTTTCTGCAACAAGACTGTTGCTACTGTATCACACGAAGCAAAAGAAAAAATCAGGAAATCTTTAGAATAATTAGGACTGATTAGCAAAGGTGCCTCAGTCAGCACTCTCTTTATTTGGGCAAACGATTCCCTGGGTTCAACAGTCCATTTCACTTCATTTCCCTTTCTGAGCATGGCTGTGATATGTTTCACCAGCTCAGCAAAATTTGAGACAAATCTCCTCATAAAATTTATCTTCCCCAAAAAGGCCTGAACTTCCTTCTTAGATATGGGAAGTGACAAGGTCTGAAGTGCTTCCACCCTACTAGGGTCAATCCTTACTCCTTCAGTAGATACTATATGGCCCAATAACTTCCCTTCCTTCATAGCAAACAAAGATTTCTTGGGGTTCAGGGATAGGCCAAACCTCCGACACTTCAGGAAAACCCTTTTGAGATGACAACGGTGCTCTTTGTCTGTCCTGGAGAAGACTTTGATATCATCCAGATAGATCACCACGAACTGATCCTTCTCTCCGATGAACGCTATGTCCATGGCTCGCAGAAATGTTGCTCCTGCATTCATCAATCCGAAAGGCATTTTGGCATACATGAATGTGCCCCAAGGAGTGGTGAAGGTTGTCTTCTCTCTGTCCTCAGGCATGACTAATATCTGATTGTAGCCGGAGAAACCATCAATCATGGATATTCTAGATGTGTCAGTGACCTTCTGCAATATGTGTTCCATGTTGGGCAGGGGATAATTGTCTTTCCTTGAGCTCCTGTTCAGGTTCCTGAAATCAACATAGAGTCTGATTTCTCCACTTTTCTTTCTTATCGGGACCAAATTGGCCACCCAATCAGAATATCTCAAGGGGATAATGATTTGGGCATCTAGCAGCTTCTTCACTTCTTTCTCCATGACAGGTAGCAACATGGGATTTATCTACCTCAGCTTCTGCTTGAACGACTTAGCCCCTTCTTTCAGTGGGATCTTGTGCTCAATGACTGATGTGTCATATGTCTTTAGGTCTTCGCAGGTCCATGCAAACACATCAGCAAACTCTCTCAGCAACTCGGTATATTCATCCCTCTGCTCCTTGGTCAAACTCCTTAACAGCTTGACAAACTTAGGCTCATCTGGCGTGCCAATGTTGCACTTAGTTGTGTCAGCATCATCACTTGAAACTCTCCCCCTCATTGCCACATCATTCCCATCAAATAATGTTTCTAATGGGACCAGTCCCCTTGGAATGTGATTGTTAGGCAACTGAATAATGTCATGTTTTGCTATTTTACCCAGCAACTCACCCCCGTCGAACCCTTCCTCATAGGCGGAGTCTTGGTCGATATACATTTCTGAGAATTCTTCAATAGTTTCTAGGAACTTTTTGATCTCGAGATCATCCTCAAACACCTTCCAATGTTTGATGTTGTTAGGTATGGAGGGCCTGTATTTTACTTCTACGTCATATCTCAGTTTGGGCAACAAGGGTACTTTGAAAATGCTTGCTGATGTAGCCAAGGAATCTGCCACTGTGTTTTCTTCTCTCGGGATGAAAGAAATGTTAAATGCTGAGAAGAAACTGTCAATTAGATCCCATACCTCATTTCTGTAACTCCTGAGTCGAGGATGTTTGGCCTGATAAGCGCTTCTGATCTACTGGATGACCAACTCGGCATCTCCGAACACTGCTACCTCTTGAATTCCCATTTCCTTTGCGGCTCTTAATCCTAGGATAAGAGCTTCATACTCTGCCACATTGTTGGTGATCTTGAATTCCAGCTTGTATGACAGGGATATGGTCTCCTGAGCAGGTGACACAAAAACCACCCCAGCTCCAGCGCCTTCTCGGGAACAGGCTCCATCAAAAAACATTTTCCAGATTGGGGTGATGGAGGGAGGAAGTTCAGGGGAAACAGAGGGCTGCTTTCTGAGTTTCAGAGGAGGTTCGGGGGCATGAGTGAGCTGAAGTAAGCTGGAGCCTAAATCAGTATCCAGGGAAAAGATGGGATGATTGGTAGGGTTGGCTTCATCACTGATTATGTAAGCCAGTTGGGCTTCCCTGTATACTCTTCTATGCTCTCCTCCAAACACTGGGATAGTAGCATATGTGAGGTCCATTTGCAAAGTTCCCCCTAGTCTCTTTATCCAAGATCTTGATAACATCATACCGAACTTGGGGGGGACGTCAGCCACTACAATATCCATGACCACACTTTTCATGGGCAGCTGAAACAGGGTCACAACCAGGTCTTTGATAACTCCAAGGCACTGAACTCTCCTGGAGTCAAAGGAATAGAGGTCATGATAGGCTCGAGTAACTTCTAGTCCTAACTCTTCCATGAAGGTTTTGGGCATGAGGTTGTGAGAAGCTCCTGAGTCCATTAAGCAGTTGTGCAACACTTTGTCATGTATGTTCAAGGATGTGTAGAAAGGAGGGGATGAATCATCTCTATCTTCTACCATGGGGCCTAGGACAACTGTTGGCTTTTCATCTTGGAGGTTTATGGAGTCTGTGGGAAGTCATGAAGATTCAGACTGTAAAAGTTCAGAGAAACGTTTTTTAAATTCTCCATGTTTAATTAGCTCAGTGAGGGGCACAGGGATTCTGATCTTTTGAATCTCATGCTCAAAATTGAAAGATGATGTAAGCTTGGGAATCTCTCTTATTTCAGGGGCATGATTGTGGACAATGGGAGAGAGAGGTTGAGCCTTCTTACCTCTGTGACCATCTGCTACTTCATTAGCAGGTTGCGCTGCTCTAGTGGACTACTCAGGAATATCAGGTGTTGTTGTCTTCTTGTCGGACCTCAGGCTATACCTGCCTCGGCCACCAGTAGCCTTGTCTCCCTTGCTCAGTTCGTTTAGCTAACTGTCCATGAGAGACTCCTCGTATGTTGATTGAGTGAGATGAGGAAAAGGAGGAGTGTCTCCGAAGCAGTGGATTTCAAGATCAAGCTCATTTGTTTCCCCTTCTTCCCCCTTGGCCACAAAATTGTTTTGGAAAGGGGCCTGAATTTTTTGGTCTTCTATGTCTCTTCCCCTCTCTCTTTGCACATTCGGGGAAGTAAAATTGTTCGACCTCCTGAAACCTCCTTTATTTTCGGCGTTCTGAGGGCCCTTGTATGCATGCCTTCCCTCGACCTTCATTCTCTCCATTTCTACAGACAGAGACTTCACCATCTTGGTCAGTTCATCCACTTGAGGGCGGGGCACCGATGATCCAGAAGTTGAGGCTTCGGATCTTCCCTTTCTTCTGTCTACGTCGGCCTTGTTCCTTAGTCTGGCAGCTGCTAATATGTTGGATTCCACTTCTATGGCCGCATCTTTCATTTGAGCTAAGGAAGGGGCTCTTCTTTCTCTCAACAAAAGGCAGAAATCAAGGCCGAACGCGCTAGCATACGAAATCTTGGCTGAGGCTTCTGAAGGCTTTATCTCGGCAGGGATTTTACTATACATCTTATTAAATCTTTTCTTCAGAGACCCAAACTCGGTCATGTAATACATGAAATCCTTCCTATCTCCCCACTGCCTCAGGAAAACGCTATCCAGGGCTTCAATTCCTGCAATAGACCTTGGAGCCAATCCTCTAAAGCACTTCCTCACCTCACCATCCAAGCTCTGGACAAAGATTCTCATCCAGACATCTTCATTTTCAATATTAAGGTTGTCTGCATAACTGTAGAAAGCAGCCAGGTGCTCTTCAACAGTTATGTCTCCTTCCCCAGTGAACTTGGGCATGTATTTCAAGTAATCCCCAGCATGGAGAGGATTCATAGGATGGGGAAGAACTAAGGGAGCATATCTGGCAGCGACTATGGCGTCCATTCTATTCAGAGGGGGATTAGCACCAGCCATAGGGATATTAGGTGGAGGAGAACTCGGAGGAGAAGGAGTTCGCGAAGGGGCTGCTGGGAATGAGTTTCAGAGTGGAGTAGGAAACAAAAGGGCATTTAAGGAGAAGGCTAACGAGCTCAAGTCAGCAGGTGCTTCTCTCTACACAGGAGTAGTAAAGATAGGAGCGGGGCGATCTTCTGTGCTCCCAACCCAACGCCAAGGTACAGTTTCAGGGGAGAGGGGAGTGACAAGGTCTCGTCCCTCCGGTACCAGACCAGGAGAGGAAAACTCAACGGGAACACTCCCAAAATTTATGAACCGGGAAACTGCAGAAACAGGCCTGCTGGGAAGCCGAGGAGAAGAAAATGGAGTTTCTACAGAAAGAGATAGTGGATTACCTGGTTCAGCGGTGGAAGCTCCTTCTTCAGGGGCCTTTCCCTTTATGAAAATCCCCTCTGGATCTGTTTCAGGCGTAACTAGAGGCAGTTGTGGATGAGACCGCGTATGTCTGCCTCTGAAAGCCACTATTAATAGAGCACGTTCTCCCCAGTGGAGTCGTCACAGTGGAGTCGCCAGGTGCACAGTAGCAATCTCAATAGTTTTGATATCTGATGCACCTTCAGAATCAACTGATCGTTGTCGTTCTGCCCAGGGAAAATCTTCAACTTCGTCCCCGGCAATGGCGCCAAGAAATGTTAGCGTCGAAAATCACTCCTGGACTGCTTGCAGGAGCAGAGCCCGACACCCATCAGTTTAATGTTACAGTTTGTTTATAAAAGGATGATCAAATGGAGATGAAGACTCGAGGAGATATTACTCTAACTCAGAGATTGGGTCTGGTGCGTAAGTAACAAAGGAGGTCTCGACCTAACTTCAGCCAGTGGGTTGATTAAAAGATGAGCAGGTGGAAGACTTAGTAAGAAAGGTGAACAAACAGCTCTGGGCAACAGGCTTATAGCGGTTTGTAGGGGAAAAACTCTAAACACAGGATCCTCCTGGTTCATGGCTTCAAGAAACTGAAAGGGGACTTGACTAGATTCTCCAATTCCAAGTCACTCAGCGCTGGGAAAATCACAAGAACTGATTAGAGACAATGAAACTATTACAGTGATCCATGACAACATCATCCTATAATAGCTATAGCTCGACTGGATCCTCCAATTCCGAGTTGCTCTAACACAGTGTAAACAAAGACATGAAAGAAACTGGCATTCATAAGGCAAGAAGTCTCAAAAGTCCATACATAACCAGAGTATCAGTGCTTCATTAAAGATTTACAACCGGGAGCTCTGCTCAACCATCAATGCCTACAAAAATATCAAAACTAAGTATATATACTCTTTAAACATTTGCCCAACAAAGGCGTCTTAGACCTTCAGGATGGGGCGTCCCTTCAATCAGATCTGGCCTACACTCCTCTATCATACGCCACCTTAACTCTGTATGGCTCATGCTAAGGGGTAGTTGAGCCCTTAAATGCCAAATTAGCGTGCGTAGACTTCCCTGGTGAGTCGAGGACGTCGGCATAGCTTCTGTGGGAAAACCAGTATAGAGGACCATCTCGGGCAGGCTTCCTGTCGGGACATCCATACCTTGCAATTAATGAGTGAGGCGAGGTTTCAACCACCCTCTCTCTTCTTCATTCACTCTGAGCAGTTATCAGGATGGAGATCAAGTTGAACTGGCACCCAGATAACACAGTGATCCCATCCGCAACTAAACGTGGCGCTTCGGCCTTTTGTGCAGTTCTTTCTATCACCCCCAAGTGACCACGGGCTGTGACCTTGTGCTTATTTTCAAATGCGCCTTCGACACTTTGCGTCTCGCGGCTGGGAGGAGCTAGTCTTCGACCTTCAAAGTTGCGGGGGGCGAGGAGGTGAAAAGCCTAATCACGCACCACGTGTCCTTTTGGATGGACGACTTTGATCATCTCGGCAATATTGTGTAGCTCTTTTTACTATTGGTTCCCTCCACACATAACCGCCGGCTAAGGCTTAAGTACTAGCGCCTCTCGCAACCTCGCAGGTTGAACCGTCGGGCTTTCACCCTTCTATTCCGCGAATTCCCGAGATGCGAGAATTCAACGGAGTGTTGACTCCTATCTCCAAGCAACGTGTGTCCACCCGTCGGCCGCGCGGTCCCACCTTATGCTCTGCCACGTGTCCATATGATCCTCGGCTCCTCGGCACTTCGCGACTCGCGAATCCTATTGCCAATACTTCAGGACTTCTCGCAGCGAGATCCCGAGGGCTTCGTGCCACTTGTATTCCACTTCGCCGACTCTGCTCTGGCCCACACTATCCTCCAGCTGTCGGGATATCGCTTTCTCGCAACCTCGCGATCCTTGTGGCCAAATCTTTGAGTCTTTTCTCCCGAGGTCCCGATACATGATCCCGCGTGTAGATCCAACGGTCCTCCTATGATCTGGATCCAACGACTATCCCCCTTCTCGCGCTTCGCGACCTCCCGATTCGGAGTATCCAATGTTTGGGCGTTGCCGATGATACTTTGCCCGCTCGCTTGACCTGCTACTTGGAAAAACAGGGATTCTCCTGCGCTGCGCTTGATTATTTCGTGCAACTCGCAAACCCGAATGCTCTTAGAGCCCATGACAAGAATTATCGCTAACAAAATGCACGCGATTAACTATGAATGAGAATGTGTTATTCCGCGTAGTAACACCTACACGGTAGCCAAGGTGCACTACAGTTATTCCGGGTTATCTACCAAGTAGTCTTATAGTAACCCTGGGTAGTTGAGTGAAAGGGGTGTTACAATATCAACTCTTAAAACTAATATAGTAACTTAAAAGTGTCGTGAATGTGCTTGTTGAACTAGTAACACTAACCTTGAATCAAAAAATAAACCAAGTATTAGCCACTTATTTTCTATTTATTCCCCTCAAAAAATCATATGGTTAAGAACATGTATTTCCTCCTTCAAGATCACAGGGTCAAATCTAGAAAGGAGTAGGGTATGTATACCTTCCTAAACTTTAACATTCAAATCGATGGGTGGAGAGGATCCCTTGTCCCACAAATAAAAAAGTCACATACACCAATTTAATCTAATTTGATGAATTTCACCTGATGAATATTTTTTTTATTAATTTCACTGTCGTGAGGAAACAGAAAATATTTTATAAGTAGTGAAGTGTAAGCGGCTTGTCCGAGGAATGTGATTAATTTGACATATTTATTTATTAAAACAAACGACGTGAATTTGAGCTATATACTTTTGAAAAAACAAATGTGAGTATAGGTGGTTTAGTCGACCGAAACAAATTTTTGGTTAAAAAAATTAGTTCATGGGACAAGATACTCATGGAATTTGACATAATTGACAAATTATCTCCTTATAAAAGGAACAACATAATACGCCTATTATAAAAGAACAAAATGGTACGCCTATTTTATTAAAAGTCAATCGTCATTAATACAGAAATCATTATTTACTACGAACGAATAGTCAAGAGACACGCGGCCTTAATTTCTGTCCTTAATTTCTAGAAGTTTGAGAAGACCGTACAAAGCGAGATGACTTATGATCTACACACTAATCACCCTGTCACTACAATATTCTGAATATTCTAGACACTAATGACTTATGTTCCCCTTCATTCCATGTTGTCAAACTTTGGAAAGATGTGTAACTTTATTTTTAAATATTTATGTAAAAGTGCTTTAGAATTTTTTTTATTTTTTTTCTCAAATATCAATTTTAAAGGCTTAATAAAGGAATATGATATATTGTGTTTAACGTTCTAATACAAAATCATATCATGATTTCAATCCTTATGAAGGGCTTCTAGAGGACTTCTCTCGATGTTAATGTTTAATTAAAAAACATGTTGAAGTGTCCAAAATATAAATGTCATTAGCGTCTTTTATGTTTACACAAATGTATGTTATGATCTCATTCCGTCCCGCTATATAGTTTTAATTAAAAGGTTAAATATTTTAATATTTAATTAATAATTATATTAAAAAAGTTTAAATAATTAAAAAAATTATAATGATGATTAATGTAAATTGATATTAAAATTGGTTTAATAGATTTTAAGAAAAGTATGAGATTATATAGATTTTTTTATAATTATATTTATATATTAGAAAATTTCTTATACACCAATTTGATGTGTAGCTTGGTTTGACCTTAAAAATAGATTATTATTATTATTATTATTAGAAAAATTCCAAAATCATCATAATTTTGATGAACTAATTTTTTATTTATTTAAAGAGTATTTTCTTTATCTATATTAAAACTAAATTAAAACATATTAAAAATAAGTTAAATATTTTAATAGTTAATTAACAATCATATTATAAAATCTTAAATATTCTTTCGAAAAATTCTTATTATAAATAGTATATGCTTATTATTTTTTTGTTTAACTGAGATTTTTTTTTCCAATTCTGAGTTCCAAATTTAAAACTAAACTTAACTTAATTAGGCTAAGTTCTGGAATGGTTATAAAAAAAATAACAAATCAACAATTACAAAGATAGATTTAATAGAATCCTAGCTAATGTCACATCATTAATAAGTTATACAATTTGATTGAGATTTTTAGTAATTTTCATTAATAGGTTGTATAGTTTGATTGAAATTTTTAATAATGTGATTTGACTCTTTAGGATGAGCACATAGAATGCTCCTCTTCTATAGGTTCACAAGAAGTTTAGTCTGATGAACTCTTTCTTAGAGAATTGAAGTTGTCTCCTCCTATACACATATTAACTGTCATAGAGTTAAAGCCAGTGAGAAGCTACCTTTGATGTTAGGAAGCAACATTATAGCTTATGAATAACAATTAGGATAAAATGATGTACAGTAAAATCAGGTTGATGATAAAATGTAGAAATGGTAAATCTTAGACAGCTTAGATGAAATTCCAATTTTGTTTGATATAATGGCATTGATTTCCAAATAAAAATATTGAAACCTAAAAATTTACATAAACCCTGAAATGAAAAGCCACAAAAGCATCGACCTATCACAAAATTTTCATTTGATTTTATAGGTAAAGGAGATGTCAAATTCCAGCCCTAATTAGTATTCATTTTCAATTGATTTGATAGGTAAAGGACATCTCAAATTCCGACCCTAATTAGTATTCCTTAAGATTCCCTTATGGTCTTTTCTACCCACCAGTTCTGCAGGCAATTCCCACCTTGACTTTTGCTTTCGTGTCCCAGCTAATTTTAAGATATTTCAGGTACAGTGCTCTTCGTCCTCATCTCCTCCACCAACTATATCATGAACCTAATCCTCCCATGTGGAGAACGGTCAATCAAATTCTCACTTAAGAAGTTGGCAGCTGCAGTCTCTGTTATGGTCAGCTGTTAAGATGGTGGTGAAATGGGGTAGGACTGTTGTTCCCCTTGTTGTCATGCTGCTCGTTGTCTCTTTTCATGTACAGGTAGTGGAATCCCAAAACTTTAGCAGCCTCTTCTGTTTTGTTTTGCTTTTGGCATTCTGATTTGCAGGAAAGCAATGATGAAGTCCCGTGCAAGGTGATCTGAACTTTTTTTTTTCTTGTGAAATTGATCAGGAAGGAGAAGGAAGACAACAGCACTTTGTTTTGATTCATGGACTTGGCCATGGAGCATGGTGTTGGTATAAAATTGTTACTATGCTTAAGCAGAAGGGGCACAGAGTCGCTGCCTTGGATCTCACCTCCAATGGAATAAACAGGGCAGCCTCTACAGATCAAGTCAATTCAATTTCACACTATGCAGAGCCACTGCTAGAATATATCAGCAACCTCGGCAATGATGAGAAGGTAGTAGGATGATCTGGAATCTAACCTGTTATTTGTAGGTTTGCGAACAGCGATAATAAAGAAAACCTGAAGACACGACTATGAATGTCCCAAGCAAGTTATGAATACTGGAATTTTTCATGATGGTTCTCTTTATTGTTCTTTTGGAATCCTTAGGATAAAAGTTATGACTTTGAATAGTAGGCAACAAAGGCCAAGCATTTGATGATATTTTCATGTTTTTCTCTTTTCCATTTTCAGTTGGTGACGACATAAACCTAAATATAATTCCATGTTTATTAGATACTCGTGTTCTCACTGTGGCTCCGAGAAGTCTGCAAGATAACGTCTCACAGACTTCTTCATACACTGTTTTTCATATTTAAAGAGCAAAATATGCTCAACCTTTTGTTATGTGATGGATGAAATTGCTGCCGACTAGAACAGGAGGACCTGCTAGTAAGGACCATCATATACCTGACCTGGAGTTTTGCTAAAAGAGTCGGTACTTACCTCATTAGAATGTTTGGGTTCAACCACATTGGCTAAGACATTTCAGGACCTGGTTCATTAGATTGAAATAATATTCGAAACCTTCAATTATACACATACTGGCCTTTGAAAATCTCTTATCGTCATCATGGGTTTTTCCAGTGATATTATTCTTTCTTTTATCATGGCCTTTGAAGGACATTGAAGTCTTCGAATTCGATCTATGGCAGGTGACTCTTGTAGGTCACAGCTTGGCTGGATGCCCGTTATCATATGCAATGGAGATGTATCCAACCAAGATCTCCAAGGCAATCTTCATAGCTGCATTTACTCCTCGAAACAATCAGAGCTTCCTTAGCTCTGCCAACCCGAAGGTGTGAAGCAGACTTTTCTTTTCTTTAAACCTGATACTTATATTAATAGAAATGGATGGCTGCAATTATGATGCAGATTACTTGGGGTGCTGAGCACCTTTAGAATTATGAATTGAATTATATTGAGTATGATTTATATGTGGTGTGCAGACTTTCCCCAGGCTGGT
>ML791265.1:340995-360644 GCA_009831015.1 Picea engelmannii | reverse complement strand
TTACTCTTACTGTCCATATGCTGTATGATTGGTTGATGACACATGAAGAAAACTTAATAAGTATTTAAAAGGCATAAAATTGTTTAAGCTTATAAATAACTGATTCACCCCCCCCCTCTCAGTTATTCTAGTATTTCCAACAAAGATTGCCCTAGTTCCATAAATACTACGTGAAATGTATGTGGGTTGCAGAAGCGTGCAGGATTGACAACTAAAGGAACAGGTGGGGAAGAATTGAAAGAGATACAGTGCCAACGCCGAGAATAATATAAAAGGAAGCAATGAGAATAGAAAGAGAGTTAGTTCGGTTGTTATTCTGTGGGTTTCTATTGTAATAGTTGTGGGTAGCTTTTCCATTAATCTCTTTTTGAGCATATCTGTTGAAATGTCTCTGGTTGTAAGTCTGATTCTAGCATACTTGTAGAGTCTAAAGAAAACACATGGCATTGTGTGATGTAATATTGGGCAATTGGAGAAGAGATCCTATTATGGAAGGGATCTTCTCTTGTTCACTTGCCTCTTCGAGGGGGCAACCTCATAATGAGCTACACGCTCCAAATATAATACCTCTCTTCATATCTCATTACATTGCTTGAACTCCTTTATATAGTGCTACCAACCACCTAAGAACATTCTAGAGAATGAATCTTCTAGAAGCATAACCTTCTAAGAAGTCCTCTTATGTTTATTATATCTAACTACCATAGTGGGCTTTATTTAATACTATAGTGGACCTAGTTCACCTTACATTGAATAGCCTCTATTATTATTATTATGTGCCCTTTGAGCCCCCCACTACCTCTCTAGCCACCTAACATTCCATCCACCTTATGAAAGTGTTGTCCTCAACTCTTGTTATGAGGGTGTACAACCATATACTAGGGTCCCATGGATAATTGTGGACCATAGTGCTGAAGTAGACTAGAGAACCAGGGTCCCATGGAGAAATGAAAACCACGATGCTAAAGTAGTCTAAGCACCATTGTAAACTAGGTTCCCATATCCAAGTTCTTATGTTAACTCCACGTGAAAGATATCATAATCCAATAGCCAACTGAAACTGATGCTCCAAAGATTGACATCTGTCATGTGGATCCAAATAAGAAGATCCATCCACATAGTGGGAAAGGGTCATAACTGAATATGGAATGAATAATACCACTGTAGAATATGCATTATGGACACTAGTAATCATAACTTGCTCCTAATTTGTTACATTGATGTTATCTACAAAAAGTGGATTAAAGTCATCAAATAAAATATGAAAGTTGTTTTCATCCCAAAAATGAAAACTATCCATATACTAATCATCACAATCGACCTCAAAATCATACTAAGGATATACTTCTTGATTATATCCATCCCTGATGTTCTCCATAAGATATATCTCCTCTATTCTAGCCAAGGACCTTTGAATATTGTGACCAATGTCCTTGAGATCTTGTAGACCCTCTTCCAGATGATTCTCGAGGGATTCAAACTTCCATAGAACTCCCATGAGGATTTGAGAGCCAATATCCATTCGAAATACCACATATATTATGCCAAAAGAAATCAATTAAAACTATTTATCTAATGGCATTGATATTGTAGAAATCTAAGTACCCTGTGAAAATTTATGAATTTTGCAATCCTGTCGTCATCACAAAAACCCCCTATAAATGACTGATTTTAAATCAACGATATCTTCACTTCCGGAACTCTGATTCAAATGATTTGTTTCTTGAATTTGGGTGAAATTGTGAGAAGAACTCAGATCTATAATTTGTCTGGAAAATTCAGCCCCATCTGTTATAGAAATAAGAAAATTCATGCGGTCGTTTGCAAAAAACCATGAAAATTGCATATTTTAGAATGCCAATAACCTCACTTCTTAGACTCCATTTTAGATTTTATTTTTTTTAATTGGTTTATTTTACAAGAGGAACACATATATACAACTAGTTTCTGCTAATTTTACACAAAAAATTATAGAAATTGTCTGAAATTTCACAACCTTCATTTTCTTCTCCGAAAAATCTGTAAAAATAGAAAACAAAATTGTCCACACTTCTAGCCAAGGAAATTGCTCTGATACCACTTGTCAAGTACCAAAGACCTAAATACAAAAAAACTGCAATAGATCCAAAGAGAAATATAGAAAACCCACACTTTGTTATATTGAAAACCTTTAGGGTAGGGCAACACCATACAATGGATCCTATTATGGAAGGGATCATCTCCTGTTCACTTGCATGTTCGAGGGGGAAACCTCATAATTATCTACACGCTCCAAATACAATATTTCTCTTCATATCTCATTATATTGTTTGAACCAGTTTATATAGTGTTACCAGCCACCTAAAAACATTCTAGAGGAGGAATCTTCTAGAAGCATAACCTTCTATGAAGTCTTTTTACATTTATTATATCTAAATACTATAGTGAGCCTTAATTAATACTATATTGGACCTAGTCCACCTTACATTGAATGACCTATATTATGACTATGAGCCCTCCGGGCCCCCCACTACCTCTCTAGCTACCTTTTTAAGTACCAAAGACTTGAGTACAAAAACGTTGCAATAGATCCATAGATAAATATAGAAAATCCACACTTTATTATATTGAAAACCCTCAGGGTAGGGCAACACCATACATTGAATCCTATTATGGAAGGGATCCTCTCTTGTTCACTTTCCTTTTTGAGGGGGAAACCTCCTAATGAACTACACGCTCCAAGTACAATAATTCTCTTCATATCTCATTACATTGCTTGAACCCATTTATATAGTGCTACCAACCACCTAAGAAAATTCTAGAGGAGGAATCTTCTAGAAGCAGAACCTTCTAAGAAGTCCTCTTACATTTATTATATCTAACTACCATAATGGGCCTTATTTAATACTATGGTGGACCTAGTCCACTATACATTGCACAACCTATAATATTATCACTATGGGCCCTCTGGGACCCCCACTATCTCTCTAGTAGGGTAACACCATATATTAATCCTTATGGAAGGATAAAAATCCTTAAACAATCCTTGTTTATTAAAATAACAAAATTCTTCATTATGCTTCAATATATTGCTTACACTTCTTTATATAACATTCTTTATCTACGAGGAACATTCTAGAGAATGAATCTTCTAGAAAGCCTATTTATTATATCTAACTACCACAATTCCCATCTTATTTAATAATATAGTGGACCTAGTCCACCTTACATTGATTGGCCTCCAATAATAATACACAACCACATCCATTGGTTACCTTGCTAGGTACCCCATATTACCTCCCTAGGTATACTATATTCCATCCTCCTTCACATGTTTTATCTTCAAAACATGCGATGAAACCATACAATATGATCGACTAAGAAATGTAGCCAATTGGTACCAAGTACGACCATCCATCCATCCTATTGGAAGCCAAACATGATGTCCAACTGCTGCCTTGTCACCCTCCTTTTTCTATGCATCATGTCAGCATTGCCATGGCATTTTTTCTCGATCCTGATGTCTTCTTGCAATGCTAGTAGTCCTCTATGAATCTCTTGATTGGTTTCCTTTTTGGTTCTCTGCTAGTGCATAAGTGTTTTGATGCTCATGCCCTTGCCTTGATAATTGTTGTTTCTCTATATGATGTGGATGACGATATACAACAATTGTAAGAATCTGTTCATTTTTCGACAAATCTGCAACACATTGTTCATTTGAGTCAATGACTTCCTTATCTTCCTTATTGTATCCTTCCAATGGTTTCACTTCATCCCCTTCTGTAGATTCTACCTTTAATTCAACTTCAGACTCGACAATAACTTATTTTTTGGTCTTCATGGGCCCATCTTTCTGACTAAAAGACACATCTTGCAATGTGATTTTCTTTTTCTTGTACCAAAGTTTTAAAAACTTCTTTTTCACATTAATGTTAATTGTACCAACAAATTCCATCCAAGGATATCCCAAAACAATATCCACATCATCTAGATCTATAGCATGGAAATAAAAATGCAACGCATATTTATCCATAGTGAGCTTCAAATATGTAAAAATTTGAATATTTTTACCCTCAACCTATGGGATATTATTTGTAAGAGCTTGCAATATATTAACCAACTGAACATTGATAAAATTTTGTTGGCAACTAAGATTAATAGAAGTAATTACATTTTTTTTATGAATACAACCATGAACATGTAATATAGATTTTTCACATGAAATTAAACCCTTGGTGATGTCTTTATCCTTACGCTTCATATGAGACCATTTGTCTAAAAGTAATCTTTCAAGTGCTTCCTCAGAAAATAACATCCTCTCAAAATTGTCAAATGATTTCCATCATATGAGAGCATAATGTTTGAAACCTTAGTTTACAAAAGATTTCTACTTCTCTTTCCATAATGACTTTTTAGATTGTATAAATTCTTCAATACTAGGGACATAATATCTTTCAGTAGAAAACATCTTGCTTGGAATAAATCTTCAACAAAAACTAAATCTTAAAATTAACTTACTGTGCAAATCACATGGTTTTTTCTAGAAAAACCCTGAAAATGGATGAATTTAAAATGCTCATAACTTTACTTCATTGAATCCATTTTGGTTGATTGTTTTTTTGAAATTGGGTATTGCTCCAAGAGGAATTAAAACATATAATTAGTTTATGCAAATTATGAACAAAAAGTTTCATAAATGAGTCTGAAATGAGCCGCCCCCTTTTTTCCTTCGAAACAATCTGCAAAATGACCCCAAAAATTCTTCCCTTATTTGGGCAAGGAAAGTGCTATGATACCAATTGTTAAGTACCTAAATATATCTTCAATTATAATTCAGAAATAATCATTAATATCAACAAGAATAAACTAAACTATTCACCAAGTATCCAACACAAGAAATAGTCAAAACCCTTGAGGTAGGGTAACACCATATATTAATCCTTACAGAAGGATAAAACTCCTCAAACAATACTTTCTTGTTACAATGATGATATTCTTCACTATTCTTTGATGCATTTCTTACACTTCTTTATATAGCATTATCTGTCTTCTAGGAACATTATAGAGAAGACATCTTCTAGAAGCATAACCTTCTAAAAATTCCTCTTACATTTATTATATCTAATTACCATAGTAGGCCTTATTTAATATTGTAGTATCCGACCTAGTCTACCTTACATTGAATGACCTATATCATTATCACTATGGGCCCTTCACCTCGCCCCCCACTACCTCTCTAGATACCTAATAACAAGGATGTGACTTGGATTTTAATTCAAATATATTACAAACTTAGGGTATGTGACAAAAATAATTCCCCCCCTTTTCCATCATGACCCTTTGCAAGAGAGATGTAGTTTCATTGGCTATTGGATTAGCCTAAGAGTTGTTTTCTCTCAAAACTTGATAGAATGAGACCCTACTAAAAGTCTTGACTTCCTTGTTGATTCTTGTGATGATTGAGGCTATACAATTGTCTTTCGAGGCTTAATTATAAACCATTGATTTGATGATGAAATAAATCTCCAATAACGATCAATACTTTTAAGTTGGAGTCCTTTGCGAGGAGGACTTGAAAAATAGAATAGGCCTTGGCCTTGTTATTTGTAGATATTCCTAATCCTTAGGAAAATTTTTATTTCATTCTTCCCTTGAGATCAAATATAATCCCCCACACCTTCCATCCCTACACTTTACTTTAAAGTTACACACTCATATTAATCACAATTGACATAATTTAATTCATTATTTTTTGATAATAATATATATAAACCCATTTCAATAAAAAATATATAATTTTTCCTTATAAAACTAAGTCTTAGTATACACTTTTCTCATTAAGTAATCTCTCATTTTTTATACTTTTGACTTTGCAATATGTGTCCCTTACATTAAAAGGGATATTATCCTGCACGTTGGTTCGTGGAAATTAGAAATGATGATGTTCAGTCACATCATAGTGCACTTAAATTTCTCTATAAAGACATTGTCTAGATACCCACACACATTGTCTCTAATATTCTCTCACTACAAGGAGAGCACCTTCTTGTGAACATTTTTATGAACCTCCTCAAAAACATTATCCCTTAGTTGTTTATAGTGGAGTAGCGGAGGCTGGTGGTTGGAGGTTTTTGAGGAGTTTTTTTTTGCGTGCCTCTAAGGTATATATGCACCGACGCACAATTGGATTCGACCAACACTGCCACATTTAACTTAATTAACCGCACCACTAGTTTAACGATTTATAAAATTTAATGTAGTGATGAAACCATTTTAACCAATTGCACTGGGGTGTACACGAAACATAAATCATTAGTTTGTGAATGTTCAAAAACACCACCATAATTTATAATAAAAAATACACACAACAAATAAATTGCATCGATGTCATTTAACGTTACGCCCTAGTGTGCCTCACTATCATTAGGTTCACCACGGTACGGTAAATAAAAAAATAATTACCAAAACAATTTTCATTTTTATAGTGCATCCCATGCTTCAAAACTCTCAATCAAGCACCGATGCTCATTGTCCTTTCTAAGATGCCTTGTTTTCGGTGATCTACACTGATTTAGATAACTCCATTGGTATATTCCACACATTTCCAAATTTTGGAAATTACCACAAATTTTAATTTCTTCTTAATGGTGAAACCATTCCCCTTCGGGACATAAGAGGTCAAGTAAATCGTTTATTACCTTCTTATTTGCATTTTCATCCAATCAAATTTTGAATTTAGCTTGAAATTTGACATTTTTAATTTTTTTTCTTTCCAATTTTGTGCAATGCACCTGAATGCTTTGGCTCGCCCCGACACAATACATATTGTTTTAAATTGATAGTGAGAACCACCATCAGTGTGTCTCATATATATGTACACATAGATGCCTTTAAAGCAAGAGCACCATGATAAATTATAGAAATAAAGTAGTTCATTTGAGAGAGAGAGGACATTAGGTTCCTACGTCTTATGCTATCAGAACTATCACATCATAGATTTGATGGGAAGCACATTATTTTCTCTATGTTGTATTATGTATATAGTTTATTTAATATGACTCAATTGATTGGTAGGAATATGTTTTTTGAGAAATTTTTGTCATGCATTAGATCATTGTTGCATTGTTTTGTCTGAGATGAGATTTTTCCCATTTGCGTCAGATTTATATACACTATTTTTTGATAGGGTTCATACCACTCTTCTAGAGGTACCTTTGTTTCTTGCTAGGCCTATGTTTGATGTGGATATGCACATGTGGGGGAAGTTGATTCCCAAGAGGGGCTAGTACAATTTTCCCATTTCTCTAGTCGGTAGGGAGATATGTGATTTATTGGTTAGGGAGGACAATCATGTCCTCGATATTGCACAGTACCCATATGCGAGGATCGATTGGAGAGCATGTCCAAACATACAATTTAAAATAGAGGAGCCAGTGGTTGAGAGAGGTAATATTATTGTTATGTTTTGATCAATCTATTTGCATATTTTTATATCTTATTTAATGCATATGTAATTTATTGTAACATTTTGTTTCAATTATCTTATTATTATTATATATTGTTTTGCAGATATTGGCACACATGTTGGGGATGTGCCTCCCCAACATGAGGATGAGATTATGGAGGAGGTAGAGGACCAACCTCCAGTATTACAAAGACCCCACATGCCAAGTAGGTTGTATATGAGAGTCCAGATAGAGGTGGCATATCATTTATGTCGTGTCATGACTAGTCACAGAGTGGTACCCACACTTGTTAAAGATATATTACAGGTAGATGATCTCTCTAATATATGGAGGAATTTTCCTCATGACATGATGTTGTTGATGCATCATACTACTCATGTCATCAGCCTCATCAAGACATTGAAGGGTGTTTCTCATGATCCCACTAAATATGTCTCATCAATAAAGATATCCACATTCTCTACTCCACGAGATGGTCCTCCTCCTAATTCTCCTCCATATGAGTTGGTCACACTATATATTGATATTATTTCTTCCCCTCCACATCTGTTTGAACCTACATCCATGTGTGGTCCACCTCCTCCTCCTACTTCCCCTCCACATGTGTCTAAACATTCATCCTCCTCCTCCTCCTCCTACTTCCCCTCCACATGTGTCTAAACATTCATCCTCCTCCTCCTCCTCCACATGTGTCTGAAATTGCATCCTCCTCCTACTTCTCCTCCACATGTATCGCCATAATATACTGTTCCTCCCCCTCCTCCTCCACTTGTGTCACCATCCACCAAACATTGTCTTTCTCCTTCTCCACATGTGTCATCATCCATTGATACCCCTCCTCCTTCTTTTCCTCCACACGTGTCACAAGATTTTGATGCTTTGACACTATGTTCACATTGCATACTACTACACATCTTCATGATATTGATATAGAGACATTTGATAGTGACATTTTTCCCGAGTTTATTTCTGAGATAAGTATTCTTGATAGAGGATCTACATCTGGTAGTAGAGACATTGATGAATCTGGCTCTAGTGGTGGAGCTAGGTAGTAGTGGTATTGATTGAAATTTATATTGATTGTTTTATATTTGACTCGAGATTTATATATGACATATTTATTGTAGATTTCGTTGATATGTATGTTTGACATGTATCATATGTATATCGCTCATGTTTATTATATTTTTCATAAAATGTTGTGGTTGTTGTTGTTATTGTTGTTTTAGAATGATTTTAGGGGCTAAGTTTCGCTTATGGGCTAATTTTCCATGGTTTTTCCCAAAAAACGATTCACTATTCTAAAAATTATTCGCCCAAATTCTATAGGATAAACTTATTTTACCTTAAAAATAGCCAAAACTTTATAAAACTATATAAAATCCTTAGACATTTGAATATTTTTACAAAAAAATATCGTTAAACATTTTATAGTTGGCATATGAAGGATTAATAAGATTAACCAAGGTTTCTACATTTTAAAACAAATTTCCATCCTTAAAATCATCCCTGGGTCACCATCACCATCACTTTTGTTTATAAAATGTATTATGAGTATGCTAATGACGAACAATGTTAATGGTTTCTCTATTTTTAAGTGAAATTTGATATGTATCATTCATTTAAATTTACAATTGCAATATAATGTTTAACTTTACTTTTATGAACACGTTTAATTTGGATTATTATTGCAAAAAGTTATAACCTTT
Source organism: Picea engelmannii (assembly GCA_009831015.1). Taxonomy (NCBI): domain Eukaryota; kingdom Viridiplantae; phylum Streptophyta; class Pinopsida; order Pinales; family Pinaceae; genus Picea; species Picea engelmannii. The sequence continues at coordinate 351,490 of ML791265.1, read as the reverse complement.
AATGCCATATAATGTTTAACTGTTCTTTAAGGTGATTTGTTTGTTGCCCAACATGATACAATATGCTGATTAAGCATGTTTAGAAACAAAAATACTTAAATATGATGAGTGAAATGATTGTGATTTGAATATTTGTGTATTTTTCATATATTATAATAATAACATTATAACATAATTATTCACTAATAATGATGATGATGTAATAATAATGTTAATTTATTTATTTATTATTATTCAAATATTACAAGACAATGTTATAATATAATTTTTTTATTAAAATCACAATTATTGTATTTTATTAATATTTTTTTCCAAAGATTTTATTAATTTATATTATACAACTATTATAATATATTAAATTTAAAATAATAAATATAGAGAATAATAATACATTTTGATTTATACATTTTGGATGAAATGGTTTCACAATTTTTAACTGTAATGCAAACTTTATTAATCATCCATAAAAAAATAATATCATCCAACATTTTATAGTTAGTATTTTAAGAATTAGTAAAATTGACAAAGGTTTTTATACTTTTATATAAGTATGGATCATTAAAATTTTCCTTAATTCTGAGTAGGTTCTAGAAAAAGACTCTTTTAGAATCTCCTTATCCTTCCTATATTGACACTTATTTCAAGGAAAATGCAAAAAAAATGATTAATATAAGTTTATATGATTATAAAACTAAAGGATGGAGTGGAATAGGTGAAGGCCATGACAATTGCACTAGTTAAGGTGGGGAATGCCATAAAAGTTGTTAATACCAACACCATAAATGTAGATGTTGCAAGAAGTTATTTTGTTGAAATTTACTTTAGAAGTTCTGTCAAAGTAAGTATATATTTATTTGAACTTTTATTTTTTTAAACAATAAAAAATTTGAGGTTTGAATATTTTTTAATATCTTCATTTTTTGTTAAATAAAATATAATTTAAAATAAATCTTTACTATTGTATGCCATAACTTTGTGATATCTAAATTAATGCTTAGTAATTCAAAGGTTAACATGAACATATTTTAATACAATACAACATAAATTTGCTATAATAAACAATAAATACAACAATAAAATTATATCAAAACGACATCTTATGCTTGTACTATTTAATGCATTTTCAATACGGTGGTTGTAAATGGTTGTTTACTTTTCATATCCAACATAATTATAAAATGAAGAAAAACAATTGTCCATTATAGATGCCCATAATAAAATGACACATCCACACTATAAATTTACAAACAAATCATTTACAAATCAGACTTCATTGCCATCACCCCAATTATCATCCACGCTTGGCATTGTAACATTGATGTTATAAAAAAGATTTTTAGATCTCAGATCATGTCTCAGTAAGAACCACCAATCCCCATCTAACACATTTGGGTAAAAAAACATTTGGTTGCAATTTTTGGGAAAACATACGACTCCTTACTTTCAACCCACATTTTTTTAGAGTTAATACATATTATCCCAGTATCACGATATTCCTTTAAATTTCTCCATTCGAAGGTATCCCAATTCATTTAACAAAAAATAACACATCGAAATAATGAGAAGTCCACTTGCATGATCTCTTGTATCTTTCCAATGTAACCTAACTTCCATTCTATTATGTTTTCATCACGGTGCCTAACAAGAATAGAATGGTCAAACTCAATCTCCACTCCACAATCTCGTGGGATTGTCCATCATCAACATACTCAGTGTGAAAATGATGTCCATATGACCACATATATGGGAACAAGTGCACTTGTAAAAATGCGAACAAAGGATAGTGTCATATGTCTAATAACTGAAGAATTAATAAAAAAATAATACATGTTACAATTCAAATGTGCAATATCATAAATAGAACGTGGTACTTAGAGAGGTTATCATAGAGTTGCTACACCCAATCCCTATGTTTAGTGCATTTATATCTTCTCCATGTTGGTTATGTCCGGGCACTGCATATTTCTCTTATATCGGGCCAGACACCCAAATATCAGGACATATTTTTGGCATATTTTCTTTTAAATGGTCAAGATAAGGCATGCTTATACCATTCAATCATCTAAATTCTTTCTTATCACTGTCCCATTTCCTTATTTTCTCTTCATACAATGAGACCCATAGTCGTGTTGCCTCTGTGTTGTAAATAATGAATTTATTGATGGCATCCAATTCTAAATTTGTTGATGTATACAAAAATTCAAAATGAATATCATGCGATCAAATATATATTACTGAGTGGGCCTAATGGTTAAGAACATGTGTTTCCTCTTAAGAGGTCATAGATTCAAATCCAGAGGGGGGTAGGGTATGTATACCTTCGTAGACTTTACCAGTCAAATCGCTGGGCGGAGGGGGGTCCCTTGTCCCACAAACAAGGGGGTCTCATACACCAATTTGGTGTGCTGGCTTGGCCGTGACCTTAAAAATAGATTATTATTATTATTATTATCAACTTAAAGAATAAATTTATTGATGGCATCAACATTTCTAAATTCATTTATGTATAAAAAAATTCAAAACAAATAGCATGGGATGAAATATATATTCTCAACTTCAATGTGAACAGTTTGTTAGGTACCAGATCTATTATAATAACAAAAAACAAAAATAATGCAGAGAATAACAGTGGAACAACACAATAGATGAAACCACAACACCAAAATAAATATTTATTGGTATGAAACAATGTTCACTTGCGTCTTCGAGGGGGAAAAATCCAACAGAGCAACGATCTATTACAATAATTCTCATGACAAAACTTCTCATGCCCTCGACACCTATTTATACTAAATCTATCTACCACAAGAACAATCTAGAGGAAGCTCTTCTAGAAGTGGAAGCTTCTATTAGGTCTTATTACATTTGACTTATTCTTCCTTATTACTAGGCCTTATTAATATTGGCCTTAATTACATGGAAAATATATTATTTTACCTACATGAGGGGCTAGGGAGGTTAGGTACCTAACATGACCCCCCTTGAAAATAGTCTTGTCCTCAAGGCTTGAGATGAGGAAATTACTGCAGAATGGTAGCTGGCTCCCAGGTGGCATTTGCTGGAATTGTATCTTTCCATTGAACTAATACTTCCTTGATGGTGTGATGATGGATACGACGCTCATGCTGGTCTAAGAATGCTTTTGGATGGAACCATATGGATCCTTCTTCATCCAACTCAGGGAGACTAGTTTGAGTTTGGAACTTAGTTCCAGTCACCTTCTTTAAGAATGGGACATGAAAACTAGGATGGAGCTTAGAATGACTTGGAAAAGATAACTGGTAGGTGATCGGTCCTACACGCTTGAGAACTATATAAGGACCATAAAATTTAGGTGAAAGTTTTTGACAATGTTTAGCCTTGAGTGGAGCTTGGTTTCAAGGTTGAAGTTGAAGAAACACCTTGTACCCTTCATCAATTTGACATTTGAAACGACCTTGATATACTTGTTGTTTCATGCAATTCAGAGCCATTACTAAATTCTCTTTGAGGGAACGAAGAATAGCCTCTTGAACTGTAAGTGTTTGGTCAATGCCTGAACCTTCGAGACACCTGACATATATGAGAAAAATGAAGGTGTATTTTGTCCATATACTGCTTCATAAGGCGTCATGTGAGTAGTTGTATGGTAAGATGTGTTGTACCACCATTCAGCTAGTGGTAACCATTGTGCCCACTGATTTTTCCTCTCAGATGCAAAACACCTCAAATATGTTTCCAAACACTTTTTGACAACTTCAGTTTGGCCATTAGTCTAAGGATGATAGGTTGTGATGATATGAAATTGGGTTCCTTATAGATTGAACAATTATTTCCAAAAATTACTGGTGGAAGTGGGATCTCAGTCAGAAACAATATAATAAGGCATGCCATGAAGATTTAAGATATTATCCATGAAAAGGTGAGCCATGGTGGAGGCGGTAAATGGGTATTGAAGAGAACACAAATGAGCATACTTGGAAACACAATCAACTACCACCATGATGTCTAACTTATTGCATGATTGAGGTAAGCCAACAATGAAATTCATAGAGACATCCCTCCAGATAGCGGGTGGAATTGGGAGTGGTTTTAGTGTGCGAGGGGGTTGACTTTTTCTCCGTTGTTGTGTTGACAAACATCACATTCCACCACAAAAGTGCATACATCCTATTTCATACCATCCCCCCCCAAAAATGTTTGACCTTGTCATAGGTTTTGGTAAATCCTGAGTGCCCAGTTGTGGGTGTAGCATGAAGTTCAGAAATCACTGTGGATTTAAGATATGACTATTTAATTAAATACATACAGACTTTGTAGAGAAGCTCATTAGTGTGCCAAGAGTACCCTGGGGAAACTTGATAATTGGCCTGCAATTGTTGGATTAGAAACAAAAGTTTTGGATCTTGCAACCATTCCCAGCGAACAACTTGGAGCCAATCCGGTACAATGAAGGAGAGGAAAAAGAGGGACCCTTCATCTTCATGTTTTCTTGAAAGAGAGTCAACAACCACATTGAATTTTCATTTCTTGTGAATGATATCATAATCATAGCCAAATATCTTAGTCACCTATTTTTGTTGCTCTAGGGATGAAAGACGTTGCTCTGGAAAATACTTGAGGCTCTGATGATCTATCTTAATTTGGAAGTTTTTCTCCAATAGATAAGGGCGCTAGAGATCCACTACATGAAAAATAGCCAACATTTCATTTTCATATATTGATTGTCCCAAATGTCGCTCCGACAATTGTTTGTTGGTAAAGGCCAAAGGTCGACCATCTTGCATAAGGACTGGTCCAATTCCTCTCCCTGAAGCATCACATTCCAGGACAAAGGTATTTGTGAAGTTGGTAAGGGAGAGGAAATGAGTGGTGCACATAGCCTCCTTCAAGGATTGGAAGGAATGATCAGTTGTTGGAGTCCAAGTGAAAGCATTCTTTTTAAGGAGAGCAGTGAGAAGCGCCACAATTTTTCCATAATTCTTAAAAAACTTGCGATAATAGCCTATTAAACCTAAAAAATCACACAAGATTTTGAGAGTCTTGGGGAAAGGAAAATCCTGCATAGCTTCAATATTCTTAGGATCCACCATGACATCATCCTTTCCAACAATATGACCCAATCAATCGACTTCTAAGGCTCCAAAACAAAATTTATATTATTTGAGGAAAAGTTGGTGCTGAGATAGTAGATGAATAACTCGATCCACATGATCAGGATGGGTTGTCCATGTTTTACTATAGATGAGAATGTCATCAAATAAAACTAAGACAAAATGATGGAGAAAAGGATGGAAGACATGATTCATGAGGCTTTGGAAAGTGGAGGAAGCATTACATAAGCCAAAGGGCATGGCCAAGGACTCATAATGGCCCTCATGAGTGCGAAATAAAGTATTAGGAATGTCGACCTCTTTCATACATAACTGGTGGTAGCCAGAATGAAGATAAAGTTTAGTAAAGAACTGGGCACCACTTATTCATCTAAGAGATCATCAATGACAGGAATGGGAAATTTATTTTTGATGGTGAGTTTGTTCAGGGTGTAAAATTCAAAAAACATGCGCCAAGAGCCGTATTTCTTAATTACCATGACCAAAGGAGAAGAATAGGGGCTAGTACTAGGATGGATAACACTTGTAGCGAGAAATTATCGAATTTTTTTATCAATTTCATTTTTCTGGGAAAAGGGATGATGATAGGGGCGAACATTGGGAGGAAGGATGTTGGGGATGAAGGGACTAGAATGATCATGAGAACCACATCAAGGGGGAAGTCCTTGGGGAGTGTAAAAAACAGCTTGATGTTTGGAGATGATGGATTGGAGTTCAGGATGCACAAAGGGTGTCTCTTTGGCTTGAATGGAATGGAGTTTTGCAATAATGTAGGAATGACCTTTTTAGGAGATTTTCCATGCGATGAGAAATAATGATCTCAGGGGAACCTATTGTGATTCCTTGGAACTTATACTATTGGCCCTCTTGGTTGAATTACATGTTTAATTCCTTAAAATCCATAAGAATGGGGTAAAGAGTCCTTAACCATTCAATACCCAATAAAATATCACAACGACCCATACCGATAACAAACTTATAAGATTTCATGTTGTACTGACCAATTTGGAGACACACATTTTCACAACGCCATCCACATTTCATGGACCCTCCTAATCTAGGTGGATATTGGTGGCCACCCACCTATTCCAACTGGCTCCTCTTGACAATTTTTAGTTCAAAATTTTCTTCTATACTTCTTTGTAAGTGTGGGTTCTACACTTTTGGGGTTGTTTGAAGCCCTAAACATCTTCCAGGTGGATATTGGTGGCATCCTGTTGACGATACAAATCACAACGACGATTTCTCCTGCAAAGTATTGCTAAAAGCCTATTATTTATAATCTAATGATATATATAATACTAGTAGGTGGGATCCCTTTGTAGGTTGAAGGATCAGATGAGGTTCTTATTTGATATTTATGATGTTGTTCGATGATGCTTACAGGGTTCTACATGATTGATGGTGAAATATTGGTTTTATTTGTGACATAATGGAAGACGGATAATGCATGTTATGTCTTGGTTCTGTTGCTCTGAACTCTAAATTCCACGTCATGATGGCTTATGTTAACTATTATTACAATTTCTATTAGTGCCTTGATTATTATAGCTGCATAAGATACATGTTAGTAACAACAAATAAGAGCAATGGAAAAGGGACCTATGAAAAAATCCAAGAAAGAGAAGCTATATTATACTATGCTATGCTATAATATGTGCAAATGAAATTAAAAGGATTATTGTTGGGCCTAACTAGCAATGTTAGTGGCTATCTGATTATTATTGAGTTATCCTTAGTGCACTTGATATACATTATGGTATGTTTTGGCAATGGTTAATATGATATCGGGTGGCACATTTGGAAAGCAATCCATGTTAGTTCTGATGCATGGATTAATGGAATGGATTAATGTTGCTTGGCTAGCGTGTACTACGTAATTGAATGAGTAGAGGATGGAAGCGGCGTGCATTTACTGCATGTCACTCCATACTTCCCCCATTGGCCATCATCGTAGCTTGGCTATTGTTCAATTGATTTTCATTGTGGTTAAGCTATGATATTCAGGCGAGGAAGGAACTGCTCGACCAAGAACGCATTTTTAAGGCCATTTGGTTACAGGTATTTTTTTTTCTCCATCCATGAACTCTCTCTGTTTATGAAATAAATATTGCCTTGGTGATGTATTGGTCTATGTTTTTCTTGAGGCTGAAAAACTATGTAAACTCGTGGTGTTTCTTTGGAATGGTTGTTTGTGTGTTATTAGTTGCAAATAAAAAATTGTATGGTTGAAGTCATGATTTCATTGACTATTCTGTGTAAAGGAAGTCGTGATGGCTCTTTGTTGCCTCTATGGGTTTTTGTTGGGGGGTTTCATTCGGTTTGGACTTTTTGGCCATCTCCTCATAGTATTGTAACCTTACCGGGTCATATTTGTTGTTATGGGGTTGTTGTGTAATTTTTTAACCACCTTTGGGTCACTACATATCATTCTCCACCTGGTCGTGGGTTTGTTTTATGTTATTGGTATCTACACAGTTGGTTATGGTGGCTATTATGCCAAGAGGTTTTCTTTAGGGTTGGTTGCTATTGCCTGATCTCTGCATTTATACTAGCATTATTCGGTTTTTGTTTTGGGGAAAACCATGAGGGTTATGCCCCACGTGTTCTCAGTGTTATTTACTGCCCAGGAAGGAGCCTCTGCTCCTTTGTTCATAGTTTCTCCTAGCTGGTGTGAATTGTCACCCTGTCTTGCAAGCTAATGGTTATGTGGCTTGTGTCTACACTGTGTTTTCTTGAAGGGTTCTCATCTGCTGTTGGTATGGTCAACTCTAGTCTTCCTATGTTGGTTCCACTGAGCAAACCCTTAATTATTCAGAGCCTGATTTTGCTAAATTGAGCACAGTTATATCCTGTTAGGTATCTTGTTGACTTTTATGAGTTGGTGGAATAGCGTCAGCAATGGTTTTGATTATTGTCCCATCTCTATTGATAGAGTTTATTACACAGTTATAATAAAAAATGATTATTGGTATATAGTCACTGCGTTCTTTTATTGTGACAGTTGAGTCGATAGCTCAACATGGTTTAAGTGGTTGATTAGAGAGGTTGTAAAAGGGAATGATAATGGGCATACATTTGTTCCCTCCTTGAGTTGTAACAGTTGGATTGCTAACTCAAAATTATTTTATGGTTTGATATGAACAGTCACATAAATGCTTCTTTGTGTTATGCGTTGGTTTGTATGTTTTCTACAACATGGTATAAATTGAAATGATGGTAACTATTATTATGTGTTTTAATTGCTTGATCGAGATTATTTCAATTTGAAGTGTTGATGATTGTGTCTTGGTTGTCTGTTGTGTATGATTTATGGATATTGTGCATCATATCGTCTTATTGCACCATCAAAGATGGGCACAGGGTTTTTAGTGGTATGGTTTCATTGCAATTTAATTGTTAAAATTGGTTGAAGGAATGGAATCATGTATGCTTTAAAAGAGCTTGTGTCTGTGTTTGATTTTAATAATTAATTTATGGACAGTGGTTAAGGTTTTGATGCTGAACAAAGTTGAAACAAATGACTGTGTATTCATTGGAATTTTGTTTTAAATATAAATGGGAAGAAATGAGAGGAAACATAATTCTTATACAAGATGTTTGGAAGGCATATTGATTTTGAGTATGATGAAACTGTATTAATTAAAAGAGTTGAAGATTTAAATATGGACAGTGAACAAGTGTTAACACACAATAATTTTTTAGTTGGTGTTGGATCGTTAGCATTAAATACAAAATTGTTTTATGGATTACTTAATTGATTTTACGAACAATATTTGTTTTTTTCCCTACCATTATTTCAATTTTTGCACATTACAATCCCCTCGCCTTCCCATATTCATTATCCACTCTCTATTCCTAAAATTTAATTACAGTTAAGAAGAACTCTGTATTATGATAGTTAGAAAGATCGCACATAGATGAATTATAGTGATACATATTCTTTTGGTTTACGACACAGTTGATTGTTTGATGTCTGTGAGCAATAATCACGATCGTTTCCCCCTCATTTTAACATTTTTTCACTCACTACAATGCCTCGCATATCCCAAAACCCTTGTTCACCCCCTGCTCATTGACAACTACTAAAACATTTGTATGGATTGGATCGCATGAGTCTGATATGTTGTTGAGCCAAATTTTATTTCATATTTTAAAAGAGTTGTAATGTATGGTTGTTAAAAGAACTATTTGCTAATCAATTATGCATATAGGAATGAGTTTTTTCAACAGAAGTATCCATGGCAGAGGTAACCAAGGAAGAGGTAATTGGATCAGGATCCCTAGAAGGCAAAGATTCTGTATACACTTTGATGCAGACTTGCAAGAGTTAGGCCAGATATTTCAAGATGGGTTTTTAAATTGGATTGGGAAAGGAGTGGTACAACCTAGGCCCGAAAGGCCTCCCTTCTAAGCCCCACCAGTCCCTGGTATTCTCATTCCTCCTCATGTCTCACTACATCTTGGAGTTATCGAAAACAACGGATGGTAAGAGATTGTCCACCCGGAAGTCTCCCAATGGCATGGATGGCCTAACTTATTGTTGGCACAGGGGAAAACCCAAGGTTCAATGCTTCAACAATGCACCAACAAAGCCCTAAATACCGACCCTTTCGACAACACCTGCGAAGCAGATGAAGTCTCACCCGAGGTAGAGGCATGGGGGGTTTGCTGGACTCAAGTGTCTACAACCTAGCTAGGACACAGATATGTGATAAAAATACTTAAAAGAGAACTTAGAAGTTAATATTCATTAGTATTTAACCCCTTATTCACATCGCAGGTAAAACCCGAATTACAGAACAATGTAGTATTCAACAAGATCTAAAAAATCAAAGAACTTAGCACATACACATAGATCAGATCTAGCATTCGGTCATATCACTAAGCACTAATCTAGTCCATTAGATGTATATACATACATAAAGATTACAACACTAAGATTAAATCACATCAATCACACAAAGCAATCACAACACATGATATACGTGGTTCACCCCCAACGTGGGGCTACATCCACCAAATCTTCATCTTCTTTATTATCTTCTTTCAATCTTCTTACTTGCACATAGCCACAAAACCAAATCTGCATAGGACAGGAGATATGTTGGTTGTGGAGCCTGATTATCTTCCTGATTCAGAGGTCCTTGCTTTCAACCATGTTTATACCCCATGAAGTATTTACACCCTAGAAGTATGTACACTCTTCCACGCGGGGGAGTGCAGAGGGGGGGTACCCCCTCTGCGGGGTCTGGGGGCAAGTGGGCCCCCAGCGGGGGTTTGGGGGCGAAGCCCCCGAAGCAAAAAATGCCTTATAAAAGTATATTGTAATTTCATTGTAAATCTGGACCGTTCATTATAAGGTCGCAGATCTAACGGTAGAGATTATGTTAGGGTTTTTT
>ML791265.1:308993-328820 GCA_009831015.1 Picea engelmannii | reverse complement strand
TCAGTTGGTCTTCAAGAATGAAGATGAAGATGAGAAATTTTCCAGGTCCAAGAAGGTTCAGAGTCTAGCATATACAACAGCGGTGGAGTTGTTGAGATCAGTCTCCAAGTGGGAGATTGTTGGTTGTGGAGCCTGATTATCTTTCTGATTCAGAGGTCCTTGCTTTTAGCCATGTTTATACCCCATGAAGTATTTACACCCCAGAAATATGTACACTCTTCCACGCGGGGGAGTGCAGAGGGGGGGTACCCCCTCTGCGGGGTTCGGGGTTCGGGGGGTACCCCATAGAAGGCAACCCTCTTTTATGAGGGAAATGTATCGTGGCTATGATGGATGATGAATATTGTATTTTGAGAGAGGAGACTGTGAGAGAAAGAAGAGGAAGTTACAACAGGTTTCGTTGTAGGTTGTATCCCTTCATTTGCTGGATAATAATAAAGTAAGGACCTGGCAATTTATCTGGTGGACGTAGCCCACACTGGGTGAACCACGTAAATCTGTGTCTCTCTTGTATTGTGTGTCTTCTGTGTTTTGTTTCTACATTTGTTTTATTTTATTGCTCCGCGGTCCTATTTTTCTAACAAGATATGCATGCACCTTGCCAGATCCTCCTTCCCTGAACTTTGCACAACACGGAGCCTTCTTACAATCACTTGCACTTAACTCTGCAAGTTCTCAACAAACATTATGCACAAATCATTCACAACTATTTGCAGTTATCTCACTGGATTAAAAATGAATCCTTCTTACATTTCCTAGCTACTTATTTATACATTACAAAAGGGGCCTAAACATGGGTAAGACCCATGGGATGACATCCCATACCCATTACATAAACCCTAAACCCAAAAAGCCTGCAAAACTGGGAGAGATCTCCCAATCTCTGCTTCTCCTATGCACTCCATATTTGACCAGCCTGTCGAAGTCCCAAAAATGGTCAAACACGACCAAGGTTCTCCAAAACTTGGTCAAGGGCCAACAGGCCCCCAACACTCACCTGTGACTCATCCCGAGTCACTCTGATTTTGGAAACTCTGCTTCGAAGGCCTCGAGCTTAGCTCGAGCTGCCTCGACTTTCTACTTCGCTAGAGCCTCCTGCTCGACGAATTCTTGAATGAATTACTAGGTGATAGGTCCTTCCAAGCATTGTTACACTGTGGTGAACGGTTGTTCTAGCTGTGCACCTTGTCCGTCGATCTCCTCAAAAAGTGTGAAGGATTCATTCTGTACTGGCTGGAGTCTTTGGGTCACTTCCATGACTTTACACTGGATGGCATGGACCTGCTGCTGAACTGCACGCTATTCTTGTGACCTTTTCATCTTCTTAATCGATAACAATACCTTCAACTATGCTTGCACTGTCGCTTCTTGTTGCTTTTCTTCCTAGAGTTGTGACTCCAATGTCCTTAGTTCTGGATCCTCTGCAAGGCACTCATAAGTATACACACTTCGATTTCTTAGTTGGTTGCATTCTAAGGCCAATTCCTTGATTCTTTCGACTGAACTCTGAGCAGTTTCTTCCCTCTGATCTCACACTTCCTGTGGAGTGCTTGGCACTACTTGCAATTCTAGTTCTGCTACTCTTGCTTGGAGATGTTGAATGTCTTTAGCAAGCTTCCCACTTGGCTTTCAGTTGTTTCCTCTTCCATCTGTGCTAGGCCCGGCATAGAGAGAAGTTCTCTAGTGAATGATTCTTTAACTCCAATATTCTCTACGAGCAACTGTTCTTTTTCATTCTATATCTTCACTTTATCCTCTGCAAACTTCGCCTTGAGGTCATCTTTCTCTTGCTGCGCAATCTGACGTTACTCTAGGGATTCCTCCTTTGCTTGCTTCAATGCCTCTATGGCCTTCTCCTTTTCCTCTTGGACCCAATGAAGGCAAGCCTCTGTCGAATCTGCTAATTTGTGTAGCTAGGTAGGCTCATCTCCTACTTCTATGCCCCCTGATGACAACGACACAGTAGACATTGTGTAGCTCAATTAAAGAGCCTGCTGTACCCCTTTGATCTTCCCCTCGATCTTGTCAAACATTATCTCCTGTTTGGATTCATTTCACTACAAAATGTCCTCCGAGGTATATGATACATCTGCGATGATAACGTCAATATCATCCACCGTAAGTATAATCTGTAACTAAGGGTCATCCGCGCGGCTCTTCTTCTGCACTGAGGGTTTCTTTGGGGAAACCTTTCTTTTCTTCGAGGTCTCGGACTTTGTAAGGGGGTCTTTAGGTGGTGTTAATTTTCCTTGTTTCTTCTTGTCTTCTTCCTCTTCATCCTCTTTTTGGTCTATTTCATCATCTCCTCTTCCTCTAGGTGACCTGACGTAGTCCCCTTCCGATGCACTATTTTTTTCTTGCACCTCTTCCTTCTTTTTCTTCTTACTCTTGCTGGGTCCATCATACTCTTCTCGAGTGACTACAAACTTCCTATGAGGTTGCGATAAGAGAGTTCTTTCGGTTTGACTGGTACAAAGAATTTTGTAGTCCATTCCTTGGTTATTTCCTCCATATCTTCCTCGGTGATTTTGTAATAGGACTGGAGCTCTTCCTTTTGTTCATCCCCACACACAGTGATGTAAATGAAGTGCTTGTCTGTGCATAACTTCACTAGTGGCATGAACCTATGAAGTGTATTTGACATCATGCAAGGGAAGGATTCAATGGCTCTCTTCCACTGCAAGTAGTAGGTGTGGAACACCACATTGGATTGCCATTGCTTCTCCATGTCGCTTGAATACTAGAGGGTAGTGAACCTCATGGCCAGTGGTTTGGATAGTTCAACTTCTGGGAAGGTTTCTCCTACTGGCATCTCCCAAGTGACAAAGGAAACAAGGATAAACAACTAGCTAAAGTGACACTCGTAGCCCTGGTCCTATGCTTCTTGATAATCCTGCTCCAACTGGTTGACGAGGTAGCTTGCCTAGTTAATCTACATTCCTTCAATGCAGTTTCCTATGAGGTCGATGATGAACCGTGTGACCTGCATTGGTCTGTTCTTCCTGACGCGATTACCAACGATCAACTTGAAATCTAGGCGCACTGCACCATTTTGGATGGAGGCTACCTTGTAGCCCCACTTCCATTTCTCCACATCGCCATACGTGTCTTTTATTCGCTATGCCAGTGCATGATCTGCAACCTTCCCTGGGTAAAAATACTGAGGGTCTGGTCCTTGCATGCTCAATATAGTGATCTGGTGGATCAACACCAGATCTACAGTGATGCGTTGATCCAACCACAGGTAACTGCCATGGAAGCATGACAGGAGGATTTTAATGCATGTGTTAACCTTTTGATGTCTACCGAAGTGTGGTATCTTCATCACATTAAGGAGTGTTGATATTGCGATGTCCATGGTCCACGACTGGGAGATTATCTTTGACATCTTCCCCATTTTCTTGGTCAAGTACTTGTGTGGTGTGAGCATTCCATAGTTCTTGCGGTCTCCTAAGTTGAAGTCACTAATCTTCAACATCATAATCTGTCCTAATTGTGGTCCAACTGCGCGTATCCCCTTCAAGAGGTAAGCAATGATCAGTTTATAGTCGAAGTCCCTCGGAACACTTTCATGATTAACCACGCCAACCAAAGGTGGGATATAGTTAGGCAGGATCGATGGGATGAGCTTCACATTTTCCAAGTCATCGCGATGCTTGCTCCATTTCTCTGTAACAGTTCGGGATGGCCCAGATCGACGTCTAGTTGATGGGGATTCTTGCACTTCTCTCATCAACGAGTCCTATACTCCTGTGGATAGGACCTTCTCAGCCATGAGGTCTATTAGGATCTCTTCAACAGATTTCTCTACTGCACTAAGGTCACCTAACATACACGCTTGAGATCAGATATATCGGCTAGGTGGAAAATCACTCAAGCTAAGTAGAACGGGGGGTGAGGTCTCAATAAGCACTGCACAAAAGAAATTAGTTCTCTGTGGGCTCAAATAATCAAAATTTGGAAAAGTGTTCCTGGTAAGACATTCAACGGGTGAAATAGATAACATCATAATGAACTCTTCCAATGGGCAAGAATGCCTCTATCAATACAATTCCATCTGTTATGGCATGGTCCCAACGGTCCAACGATGAGCTTTCTGGCAATACCTGTGTTTCTATCCATTCTGTAGCATCATTCTAACAGTCAAGACGCCTCCAATGGTCATATTGCTTCGTTGTGGTGAAGTGCTAGTCTTTGATGTTCTACTATTCTAGTGAGGTTCAAGTTCTGCAAACTTTCCTTTTGCGAAGTCCTCTCTGGAACCTCTTGCAATTTTTGTAGCTTTTCTTTCTTCTTACTAGCTTTCTTTCTTTCCTTCCAGTAATCTGCGTCTTTGGATTCCTCTTTCCATTCTTATTCTTATCTTTTCTTAGCCTAGTAACTTCGCATTGCTAAGGATCTTTCATAGGGTTCGAGGGTAATACTTCTTCTCTTACTGTTTCTGGAGTAGGTTCTCTAGTCTCTCACATGGATAAGTTCTTTAAGCCTTCTTGCATTCTTTCAACTTCAACAACTAAGTCTCTAGCCCTCAGTTGCTTCAAATTGTCCTCTTGTTCTTGTATTAGTCTCGCCATTTTCCTAGCCATGAAATCCCTTAATTCTTGATTTTTCTGCTCTATGGCTACCTCTTCTTCTTTCCTTCGGATCTGATCTCTCTCGATCCAAGTCTTTCCTAACAAAAGTGCAATAGGAGAATTGTTCTCAACAAACTTAATGACCTCAAATTATTCTTCTGTCGATGCTCCATGAGAAACCATAAGTACATGGGCAATTCTTCCACACAAGGTTATCAACTTTCCTTTAAATAATCCGATTCCTCCCAATGAAGGAACCATAGCAGTATTTCCTAAGATTTCCCAAGTACTTTCTATCATGATGTTCACCTGTGTTTCTGCGTCCAATACACAGTCTATGTCGAAGTCTCCTATTCTTGTTTCTATGCATTGCTTATCTTTTAAGATCTCTGATAAACTGATGTCTCTATGATCATTCAGTGTTTCTTTCATTTGAAATAATATAGCCTCTGATTCTTTCTATTTCTTTAGCATATTCTTAGTCTCTTGACCTTCCTCATGGTTTTCTTGTCTCAAGTTCATCTTTTCAACTTTAGCAATCATTCTAGGGCAATCTAAAACTTCATGTTCAAGAGATTTACAACAAAGTCAAATAGGACCTCTACCAGGGCATTCCATAGCAAGATGTCCCAGTCTTCTTCAACTATAACAAAGAGTCAATCCTCTCTTTCTCTTAAATGATCCCCAACCTTTCCTTTACTGCGCACAGGGATCATAGTGATAGAACAACAAAAATTTCTTTCTAGGATATTGCATCCACTTATTAGTCCAACAATTCTTTCTATGCAGGACTCAAGTGTCTACAACCTAGCTGGGACACAGATCTGTGATCACAATACTTAACATAACACTTAGAAGTTAATATTAATTAGTCTTTAACCCTTTATTCACATCGCATGTAAAACTCGAATTACAGAACAATGCAGTATTCAACAAGATCTAACACATCCAATCACTTAGCACATAGAAATAGATCAGATCTAGCATTCATGAATATAAATAAGCACTAAGCTACTCCATCAGATGTATCTACATACATAAATATTACAACATTAATCATAAATCACATCAATCACACAGAGCATTCAAAACAGAGGATATACGTGGTTCACCCCTAGTGTGGGGCTACATCCACCAACTCTTTGTCTTTTTTATTATCTTCTTTCAATCTTCTTACTTGCATAGAGCCACAAAACCAACTCTGCATAGGACAAGAGATCTACTCACATATCACCAGATCCTCCTTCCTCGAGCTTGGCACAACATAGAGCCTTCTTACAATCACTTGCACTTAGCTTTGCAAGTTCTCAACACACAGTATGCACAAAGCATTCACAACTATTTTCACTTAGCTCACTGGATTACAACTGACTCCTTCTTACATCACCTAGATACTTATTTATACATTACAACAGGGGCCTAAACATGGGTAAGACCCATGGGCCGACATCCCATACCCGTTACATAAACCCTAAACCCAAAAATCCCACAAAAGGGGCGAGATCCCGTGATCTTCACTTCCTCTGGGCGCTTCGTCTTTGACCAGCCTATCAAAGTCCCAAAAATGGTCAAACACGACCAAGGTTATCCAAAACTTGGTCGAGGGCCAACATGCCCCCAAAACTCACCTGTGTGTCATCCTGATTCACTCTGATTTGGGCAACTCTGCTTCAAATGCCTCGAGCTTGGCTCGAGCTTCCTCGACTTGCTTCTTCCCCAGAGCCTCCTGCTTGGTGAATTCCTGAATGACTGTCTCAGTGACAGGTCATTCCAAGTGTTGTTCCACTATGGTGACCAGTTGTTCCAACTGTGCACCTTGTCCCTCGATCTCCTCAAAAAGTGTGTAGGCTTCGTCCTGTACCGACTGGAGTCTCTGGGTCACTTCCATGACTTTACTATTGATGGCATGGACCTGCTGCTAAACTGCACATTGTTCTTGTGACCTTTTCATCTTCTCAACCACTGACAATACCTTCAACTGTGATTTCATTGTCGCTTCTTGTTACTTTGCTTCCTAGAGCTGTGACTCAAATGTCCTTAGTTATGGATCCTCTGCAAGGAACTCATAAGTCTACGCACTTCGATTTATTAATTACTTGCATTATAAGGCCAATGCCTTGATTCTTTCGACTGCGCTCCAAGCAGTTTCTTCCCTCTGATCTCGCACTTCCTGTGGAGTGCTTGGCACTGCTTGCAATTCCAGTTCTGCTACTCTTGCTTGGGGATGCTGAATGGCTTCAACGAGCTTCCCCACTTGGCTCTTAGTTGTTTTCTATTCCATATGTGCTAGGCCCGACAAAGAGCGAAGTTCTCTAGTGACTACTTCTTTAACTCCAATCTGCTTTGCAAGCAACTGTTCTTTTTCCTTCTGTATTTGCGCTTTATCCTTTGCAAACTTCACCTGGAGGTCATATTTCTCTTGTTGCGAAATCCGACACTACTCTAGGGATTCCTCTTTTTCTTTCTTTAATGCCTCTTTGGCCTTCTCCTTTTCCTCCTGGACTTGACGAAGGCGAGCCTCTATCGAATTTGCTATTATGCGTAGCTGGGCAGAATCATCTCCTACTTCTATACCCCCTGATGACAATGACACAGTAGACACTGCGCAGCTCGAATAAAGAGATTTCTTTACCCCTTTGAACTCCACCTTGATCCTATCAAACAGTGTCTCCTATTTGGCTTTGTTTCACTGGAAAATGTCCTCTGAGGTATCTGATACAACTGTGATGATAATGTCAATATCATCCACCATAAGTACAATATGTAACTGAGGTTCATCTGCGTGACTCTTCTTCCGCGCTGAGGGTTTATTTGGGGAAAAAATTCTTTTATTCGAGGTCTCAACCTCTGTAAGGGGGTATTTAGGTGGTGTTACTTCACCCTGTTTCATCTTGTCTTCTTCCCCTTCATCCTCTTTTTGGTCTACTTCATCATCTCCTCCTCCTCCAGGTGACTCTGACACAGTTTCCTCCGATGCATTGTTTATTTCTTCCACCTCTTCCTTATTTTTCTTCTTCTGCTGCTGGGTCCATCATACTCTTCTCAAGTGACTACAAGACTTCTGATGAGGTCGGGGTCGGAGAGTTCTATCTATTCGACTAGTACAAGGAATTTTGCAGGCCTTTACTTGGTTATTTCCTCCATATCTTCCTTAGTGAGTTTGTAATAGGACTGGATCTCTTCCTTGTGTTCGTCCCCACGTGTTGTGATGTAAATGAAGTGCCTATATGTAACATTCCCCCACCACCCACAGGCTGGGAAATGCCACTCCAAAAAAATATTTCATGCTCTGATACTATGCTGTAACGTCCCCAGCCACCCATGACCGGGCCACGCTACCAAAGGGAACACTTTCATTCTCTCACAATGGAACATACTGTAACATACCCAATATTCAACTGAGCTATGCCATGCAAATTTTCTCTTTAAACTGCATGCAATTATAACATACACATGTAATACTCTTGTAGAAGCTTTGCATATAAATGTAAACAAACAATTACATTCTATAAATATACGATTTCATATTGAAATAACAGTAAACACAGATATGCAACATATACAGGGAATTACCCATAAAAATACAGACAATTATAATCACATATATGATAAACTGTAAAAAAAACACATAAATAACATTCCAGCATGTAAATTTATCATACGTTGGTACTTATCTTGGAAAGATTGTCACTAACTGCGTACATACCATCCACGAACCTACCAGTCTTAGAATACACTGTTCATCACTCTCAATAGTGAGTCACCCCCGAGTTGGGACTGAACTCCACTCGGGTAAAGGGGTTCCTAACCAGGCTAAAGGCTCATGGACAATAGGAAAGACTCCGTCTTAGGTGCTCACTAAAATAACAACCTACAACCTCTCATTTCCCACATGCCTGTCCCACCTAAGGAAGTGTGTCCCTTCTCTTCTCAATAGTTCCTCGGCTATCCCACTTCCCTTCCAGGGCTTCAGAAACAGGTCGGATAGGAAGTCTCAGAGAACTGTAGCTGCAGTTTAGCACCTTTAGGAAATCAATCTTCATCAAGTCTCTCACTCAGAGAATTTCTCATGGGCCTGACAACCCACCTCTTCAATTTCTCACGAGCCTGAAAACCCACTTCTTCAATTTCCCATGGGCCTAACAACCTGCTTCTTCAATCCCTCTTCCAAGCTAACCAGGTACACCAATTGGAAATTGTTATGGAAACATGCTCAGATACCATGAAATGAATGTTTGAAGAATAATAGACTGGATGAGTGAAATGGTCATGGAATCAATGATTGGATGACTGAGTGATGGGAGGAATCATCGTGAAGATGATCATGAAAGTGATGGTGAAGATATTTGTAAGAATCCTCATGAAAAAGTGACCAAATGAGCTAAGTCCCCACGATATGAATGTATGTCCCCAACTCGACACTTGTCATGTTGGAAGCGACTTTGGTCCACTTGTCCCCAACTTTAGAACTTAGGATAAAATAATTATCCATACTTTAGGTTCTTATGAAATATTAATATAATATTCCTTTTTGGCTTAAGCTATCTAGCTTAGCCATTTCCCTTACCTTTTGGCCCTCCCTTTCCCTAATTAGTGGAGTCCAATCCCCCATCTCTTTTATCGTGGTTGGTCTGCGTGCAACGATGTATTTTATATTAATCATGAGACATGTACAAAATAGGCATACTGAACTTTAACATATAGGCGCTCTAGCCTAATTCCAAAACATAATAATCCCAGCTTATAATAACTAGCTCACCAGCCTATAACACATATCATATACAGAAGGTTCGCTGACCTCTATACTATGTGCACTTTAGTTATTGCGCGCGATATCCGAGAATGTGCACACTACATCATTTTACTATATAGTACATTCGCACACTATGCCATGAAAGGTGCATTACAAAATTATGTCAAAACAACTCACCAACTTAAGTACACTTACATTACATTTATAATTGGGTTCGGTCGAGGGATATTACACTGTCTTCGTGAAACATCGCGAGTGACATGAACCTATTAAGTGTATTCAACGTCATGCAAGGGATATATTCAATGGATTTTTTAAGCTGCAAGTAGTAGGTGTGGAACACCACATTGGACTGCCATTACTTCGCCATGTCACTCGAATACCAGAGGGTAGTGAACCTCGCGACCAGTGGTTTAGACGGTTCAACTTCTGGGAAGGTTTCTTCTGCTGGCATCTACCAAGTGACAAAGGAAACGAGGATCAACAACGAGCTTAAGTGAAACTCATAGCCTTGGTCCTATGCTTCTTGAAAATCCTTCTCCAATTGGTTTACGAGGTATCTCACCTAGTTCATCTGCATTCCTTCAATGCACTTTCCTGCGAGGTTGACGACGAACCCCGTTACCTGTGTTGGTCTATTCTTCTTGATGAGCTTACTAATGATCAACTGGCAAGCTAGGTGCACTACACCATTTTGGATGGAGGCTACCTTGTAGCCCCACTTCCCTTTCTCCACATCTCCATAGGGGTCTTTTATTCAATGCTCCAGGGTGTAATCTGCAACCTTCCCTGGGTAAAGATCCTGAGGATCTGATCCTTGCATGCTCAATCCAATGATCCAATGGATCAACATCGGATCTACAATGATGTGCCAATCCAACTATTAGAATATGATGGATGTTCGCATTGTCACCCAACCATAGATAATATCACTATTGTCACCCAACCATAGATAATATCACTATTGTCACCCAACCATATGCCGAAGCCACCCCCAAGCACCTTAACCTTGACAGAGAATCATTCCAGAAGAAAACCCTAGGCTAGATAGCCAAACAAGATAGCGCACATCTCTTGAAGGATACCGCACCAAACATAAGCTTACTAGGGAGTCCAAACCATAACCAAGAGAGAGTCCAAGACAAAACCAAAATCTTCTAGCTGCATCAGCTGCAACGACAACTCTCCTCCAAACTTGCGCACAAACTGGCCAACTGTAGTGCACACAAGTTCTTCTTCTGTAGTTCTGAGAATGCCTACTAGAATGAAGACTGGCCTCCTATATTTATACTAAAATTGGAAAATTGCCTGGGCCAACTTCTCATTATGGGTGCCTATTTACTTAGCATATAATATTTCCTTTAGTTGACTTCTTCTCTTGGAGGCTAATAACCTAATACAAATTATCCTCTTGAGCCGACTTGTCTTCTAGGGTTATTAGCCAACAAATTAGGGTTTCTTCTTGCTTCCTAGAATATTTATTCTCGTCAGGTTTACACGTGGAGATAAATACCTCCCGCATTTACCATAATATCAACACTCCCTCCTAGATAGGGAGGTATTTGAAGGTAATTGTCTTGAGCACAAAAATACCATTTACCGGGTAGCATCAACATAGTCGTATAGACTATCTCATGACTAGATCATGAGAACCATCATCAGTATTAGTTTCATCAACTGCATCATCTTCTCGAAACCATACTTCATCTGAGTAATCAAACATGATGTTGGAAAGGTCACTCACTACACAAAGTGACACAAGAGCCATTATTCTAATCCAGACATATGTCCTAGAAGAATAAATGTCCTGAACCATTTTCCGTCTGGGGAAATATTTGTTCATTGATCATCCATCTAGATGATAAACATTTTCAACACTACCGATAGTTTTCAAGGCAATAAAAAAAATGTCATTCAATAGAACACAACTCTGTCTATCCATAGTAGTACACAACTACAATTCAGTGGCACACTACCACAACAAGTAGCACACAGATACTTGATCAGTGACATATAGTCACAATCAGTGGAACACATCCACCAAAGTAGTATACATCTACTATTCGGAGACATACAGTCTCCATAACAATCATATCATCTGATTTCAACCTACAAAAAAACATTGTTATGATATAAACTAAATCATCTGGACCATTCTTCCACTCAAATATGTGATATCTAGAAAAGCAATTAACCTTAGAAGGTAAAACATCAATGATGAGCCATCTGGACTATTCTTCTCAAGCAAGGAAGAATAACTATCAAAATTTTTGAGCTTGGACCATTCACCTATCTGGGCCATTCCTCTGGCACTAAACAAAGTACAACCTGGAGAGAATGAGTCTACCCTAGGGAATGCCTGTCCCTGATTGTTGAACCGGGACCATTCACCTATCTAGGCCATTCCTTCGACACTAAACAAAGTGAAACCTATAGAGAATGAATCTTCCCTAGGGAATGACTGTCTGGACCATTTCCTAAGGAAATGACTATCCTGCACCAACCTCCAAAACAGACCATCCTTTCAAACTGCTCACAACTGTGAGCTTCGAAAGAATGATTGTCCGGCGAGGCAGACCAATCTTCTTAACCACTACTGAAAGTAATCGTCAATAAGAGAGAATGTTGTAGACCATTCCCTATGTTAACCAAAAGGAGAATCATTGTCTATGGTACATTAGCAATCCATCGATCCCTTTTCATTACGAAAATGACCGTTCGATCTGGACCATTTTCTGAACTAGAAAATTCTTGTCTGTCAGAAATCTCAAACCACTTTCCAAACTAGAAAGGAACTGCTCATCATGGACCATTTTTCAAACTGAAAAATGACTATCCATAAATCAATAAAACATCAGTGTTCCCTCCCAACCTAGGAGTCATCTCTTCCTTTTTCAATAAGGAAGTCAACTCCACGAGCTCTAGATTGAGTACACAAGCTCTTTCATCTTGGACAAAGGCTTTACCAAAATGTCTTCTTATCTGCTCATTTGTGGAGATATATATTGGAGAACCACTTCTCCTTTCTGGACTTCATCACGGAGAATGTAATGCTTGATCTCAATGTACTTCAGTTTTTCTAGAACACTGGTTTTCTGAAGGCTTCATATGACTCTTATCATCAAAGTTGAATTCAGCTCTTTTGTTTCTTGCTAGCTCATAACATTGTGGAAAGGGTCAAACTTGGAACATATCCAAGTGGTACTTCTTCTATCATCATGAGATCTTTGTCATGAACATTCTGATACAATATATTTGTTATAGAAGTTTTTTCACCACGCGTCTGCTGTGCATTGGAGGCTCTGTGCCAAGTTGTTTGAATCCATACAAAACATTCTTCCATCTTCATACAAGAGTCTCTTCTTGGTATACCTCAAGGACTTAAGGTTGTTCTACATAGATTCTTTGTTCAATTATTCTGGAGAACAATCTTTGCATTCATCTGATGTAAAGTCCAACCCATGGATATTGCAGACGATATACTGGCTCATGTAGAGGTATGTGTTGTTTACTGGAACAACCAATCATCATAGTATTCTACCTCCATATGGGAGAACCTATAGCTCCGGATCTTGCAATGATTACATTCATAAGTCTTCCATACATTTTTCTTCATCACAAATTTCAGTTCCTCTTCTTGATTGCTTTCATATCAGGTTGGTAGTTTTGTGATTCTTGATACAATGATTGGTTGTTCTAGATTTTCCTTCTCTCTTGGAATCTTCATGTTCTTCCTCATGTTTTTATTTAGCTCTTAGGTCCATGGAGTTTTCTATATATTCCATTCCGTGAATATTCCAACTTCTTTCTTTCATCATAGGATCATGGATGTGGATGGACAACCGGGGATACTTTAAGAAGACTTTTTCTAAAGTCAAACTGAACACATGTTGTTTTTCATGGCTGCCACTATTGATGGGAACATGGATAGATAATTCATCATATTCAATGAATCATACTATTAGGATTAGCTCCCTCCTAATCCTTTCTTCATGCATGAATCCATGTTCTTCTTTCAGAATTCTATAATCATCTCCCTCTAGCTAAGAGAGCCCACACTCCCGTCTGCATCCTTATTGCCTTCTGCAAAGTGTCATAAGTCCTTTTCCAATTTCCTCTTGATTGCTGACTTCTTTCTGTCTTAACTTCTTCTAGGTTTCTTCAAGATTGATTCTGATTTCAGCTTATCTTGCAGCTGTTACTTATGTAATAACTTCCACATGAATTGTTACCAGGGTTTGTTGATGTACTTCATCTTTTCATGCGTATTACTTGACTTGTAGTCATTGTGATAGCAATCCTTATCTTGTTGTTCTTACATAGGTATAGTTTCTCTTTGAACATATTATCTTCTAGGAAATAGATATGCCATATATGTATAGAAAAACATGGTATGTACAAGAACTATGAAGAGTATTGTTACCTTGTCTTAGAAGAAGAAGTTTGTTTTGTCCTGCTTGGCCTTCTTTGAGGGTTCCTTTTCTTGGGAAACTGATGCTTTGTGTGTTTCCTTCCTTTTATTTAATTCGAGATAATGATTCTTGTTGTGACCATACTTTCGACATTTGAAGCATTGTATTCTTGACATATATTTCTCTTGATTTGGTTTCTTCCTGGAGCCAAACTTCTTTTTATTCCTAAAGTCCTTGAACCTTATTGTGAAGGCTTGATCATCGTACTTTTTTTGGGGTTTCTCTTTTTCACTGATCCTTGATTCTTCTTGTGCACAACAAGTCCAAAGTTCTTCAAATGTAGGATACTCCTTCCTTGTGTTCATGCTTGCAACAAATGCATCCCATGTCTTGGGAATACCATTGAGTACTATATTTACAATTTCCTTCTCTAAAATGATCTCTTCAATAGCTTGTAGTTGATCTCTTAACTGAGATATTATCACAAAGTATGATGTTATGCTTTCATCATCATTCATCTTCATGTCACAAAGCTCATTCTTCAGACTCATTACTTGTCCAATGCTTCTGACTGAGAAGAGGTTTGTTAGGGCATCGTACATCTTCTTAGGTGAATCAATATGGGAGATGTAGGGTATCAGGTGGTATTTTATAGAATCCACTATGATACTCATGGCATTGATGTCATTGTCTTTGAACTTCTCCATAACTGCAACATTCTACCATTCCTTTTCTTTTCCTTCTTCAAACTTTGGTTCCACAATCTTTCCTTTCATAATATCCAACACTTTATTCTTGGCAAGGACAAGATCAATCCTTTTCTTCCATTATCTAAAGTTAAAAGCCCCATCTAACTTGTTTTCTGACTTCATAGAGTAAGTCATGGTTTCCTTGACTTGGTCAACCCTAGATTTGACCACAAAATCAAACTTGATGCCTTAGCTTGCTGAGAGTACCAGGAGATGTGCTAGGCTAGGGAGCCCTTCTCTATCTAGAAATTAGGTCAATCCATTCACTTAAGGTGCCTCAATGAGAGGATTAGGGTTTCTGCAACTACACCTGCTAGTAACCCTAGAGAAAGTGCATTGGTAATTGCTACTACTAGAAACCCTAGTAGCAGTTCTTCAATGAGCTTAGTATCCTTATGGCTATTCTCCCTTTCAATGGTTAGACTGAATGAAGGAGGTGTGGGCCCATAAACTGTTAGAATGTGATTGATGTGCTCGTTTAACCATAGACAATATCACTATTCTCACCCAACCATAGGCCGAAGCCACCCCCGAGCACCTTAACCTTGACAGAGAATCATTCTAGAAGAAAACCATAGGCTAGATAGCTAAAAAATATAGCGCACCTCTCTCGAAGTATAGAACACAAAACAAGAGATGATTAGAGAGTCCAAACCATAACCAAGAGAGAGTCCAAGCCAAAACTGAAATCTACTAGCTGCAGTAGCTGCAATGACAACTCTCCTCCAAACTTGCGCACAAACTGGCCAACTACAGTGTGCACAAGTGCTACTTCTACAATTCTGAGAATGCCTGCCAGAATGAGGATTGGCCTCCTTTATTTATACTAAAACTGACAAACCACTTGGGCTGACTTCTCATTCTAGGTGCCTATTTACTTAGTATATAATATTTCCTTTAGCCGACTTATTCTCTTGGAGGCTAATAACCTAATACAAATTATCCTCTTGAGTTGACTTGTCTTCTAGGGTTATTAAACAACTAATTAGGGTTTCTTATTTCTTCCTAGAATATTCTATTCTTGTCAGGTTTACACGTGGAGGTAAATACCTCCCACAACTACCATAATATCAACACCAACCACATGTAACCACCATGGAGGCACGACAGGAGGAGTTTAATGCATGCATTAACCTCCTGATGTCTACTGAAGTGTGGTATCTTCATCACATTAAGGATTGTTGATCTTGAGTTGTCCATGGTCCATGACTAGGGGATTATATTCAACTTCTTACCCATTGTCTTGGTCAAGTACTTGTGTGGTGTGAGCATGCCATAGTTCTTGCGGTATCCTAAATCGAAGTCACTGATCTTCAATGTCAGAATCTGTCCTAATTGTGGTCCAACTGCGTGTATCCCCTTCGGGAGGTATGAAGTGATCAATGTATAGTCGAAGTCCCTCAGATGGTTGTCACGACTAACCGCACCAGCCAGAGCTGGGCTATAGTCAGGCAGGACCGATGGGATGAGCTTCACGTTTGCCAAGTTGTCATGATGCTTGTTCTGTTTCTCTATCACAGTTCGGGATGGCCTAGATCGACGTCCATTTTATGGGGATGCTTTCACTCCTCTCATCGACGAGGCCTATACTCCTACAGACAGGACCTTCTCAACCATGAGGTCTATTAGGATTTCTTCAATGGATTTATCTACTATGATAAGGTCACCCAATATACATGCTAGAGATCAGATATCTAGGGTAGGTGGACAATCACTCAAGGTAAGCAGAATGGGTGGTAAGGTCTAAATAAGAAATACGAGAAAGCAATTAGTTCTCTATGGGATCGAATAATCACAATTTGCAAAAGTGTACCCAGTAAGACATTTGACGAGTTAAATAGATAACATCGCAATAGACTCCTCCAACGGGCAGGAATGCCTTAATCAACAAAATTCCATCCGTTATGGCGTGGTCCCAACGGTCCAACGACAAGCTTTCCGGCAATAACTGCGTTTCTAGCTATTCTAGAGTGTCATTTTAACGGTTGGGACACCTCCAACAGTCATATTGCTTCGCCGTGGCAAAGTTCCAGTCTGCGTTGTTATGCTATTCTGGCGAGATTCAAGTTTTTCAAACCTTCTTTCTGCGAAGTCCTCTCTGGAACCTCCTACAATGTTTATAGCTTTGCTTTCTTCTTACTGAGATTTCTTGCTTTCTTTCCGATAATCTGCATCTCTGGATTCCTCTTTCCATTCTTGTTCTTATATTTTCTTAGCATAGTAACTTCGCACTGCTGAGGGTCTTTCACAGGGTTTGAGGGTAATACTTATTCTCTTACTGTTTCTGAGTAGGTGCTCTACTATCCTGCATGGATAAGTTCTTTAAGCCTTCTTGCGTTCTTTCAACTTCGATAGCTAATTCTCTGGCCTTGAGTTCCTTCAACTTGTCCTCTTGTTCTTGTATTAGTCTCATTATTTTCCTAGCCATGAAATCCCTTAATTTTTTATTTTGTTGTTCTATGGCTACCTCTTCTTCTTTCCTTCTGATCTGATCTCTCTCGATCCGAGTCTTTCCTAACAAAAGTGCAAAAGGAGAGTTTTTTTCAACAAACTGAATGACCTTGAATTCTTCTTCTGTCGATGTTCCATGAGAAACCATAGGTACATGGGAAAGTATTCCACACAGGGTTATCAAATTTCCTTTAAACAATCCTATTCCTCCCAATGAAGGAACCATAGCAGGTTTTCCTAAAATTTCCCAAGTAATTTCTATCATGATGTTCACCTTTGTTTCTACGTCCAATACACAGTCTATGTCGAAGTCTCCTATTCTTGCTTCTATGCACTGCTTCTCTTTTAAGATCTCTGATAAACTGATGTCTCTGTGATCATTCAGTGTTTATTTCATCTGCAATAATATAGCCTCTAATTCTTTCTAGTTCTTTAGCATATTCTTAGTCTCTTGACCTTCCTCATGGTTTTCTTGTCTCATGTTCATCTTTTCAACGTTAGCAATCATTCTAGGAAAATCTAAAACTTCATGTCTAGTAGATTTACAACAAAGGAAAATAGGATCTCTACCAGGGCATTCCTTAGCAATATGTCTCGGTCTTCTCCAAATATAACAAAGAGTCAATCCTCTCTTTCTCTTAAACGATCCCAAACCCTTCCTGTACTGCACACTAGGATCACAGTGATAGACCTGCAAAAAAATCTTTCTAGGATCTTGCATCCACTTGTTAGTCCAACAATTCTTTCTATGCATAGGGATACCATATCTTTCACTATTTCTATTAGATCTATTCATATCATATCTTCTTTCTTCTATTTGTGCCCTAGTTTTCAGACTAGGACAAAATCTATCAAGCATACCTAGATCCATTCTTTTGAAACAAAAAATTCCACTTATCTTACCTTTATCA
Source organism: Picea engelmannii (assembly GCA_009831015.1). Classification (NCBI taxonomy): domain Eukaryota; kingdom Viridiplantae; phylum Streptophyta; class Pinopsida; order Pinales; family Pinaceae; genus Picea; species Picea engelmannii. Next base: position 310,970 of record ML791265.1, on the reverse strand, counting down.
GATCACAAAGATTTAAGATATTACCTCTTTTATTTAGATCAAACTTCTCTTCTTAGCATAGAGCTTCACAATTAAAGTAGATTACTGCGCACTACAACAACAGATCTACGCACAGAGCTTTCTCTTTTCTTTATTTCCCAAAATTCACAGTTTCAAGTCCAGACAACAAAACCATTTGTTAGCACAGGGGCAGATCCAACATTCAACGCTTCAACAATGCACCAACAAAACCCTAACTACCGGCCCTTTCAGCAACACCTGAAAAGTAGATGAAGTCTCACTCGAGGTAGAGGCAGGGGGGTTGCAGGACTCAAGTGTCTACAACCTAGCTGGGACATAGATACATGATCACAATACTTAACAAATCACTTAGAAGTTAATATTCATTACTCTTTAACCCTTTATTCACATCGCAAGTAAAACCTGAATTACAAAACAATGCAGTATTCAACAAGATCTAACACATCCAAGCACTTAACACATAGAAATAGATCAAATCTAGCATTCATTCATATCACTAAGCACTAAGCTACTCCATCATATTTATCTACATACATAAAGATTACAACACTAATAATAAATCACATCAATCACATAGAGAAATCACAACACAGGATATATGTGGTTCACCCCTAGCATGGGGCTACATCCACCAACTCTTCGTATTCTTTATTATCTTGTTTCAATCATTTTACTTGCACATAGCCACAAAAGAAACTCTACATAGGACAAGAGATCCATGCTCACCTCACCAGATCCTCCTTCCTCGAGTTTGGATGATCTAAAAATGATAAGCAACAAATAACAATGAACAGTAAACACATAACACAACAAATGATAAAGGAGTTCACCCCTCTCTTGGGCTACATCTCCTGGTCCAACTTTCAATGGATATTTTATATTATTTTCTCAAATTTCTAAAATATGTGCTTTACAATGTTCAAAAGGCCAAATAGATGGCTCCAATGGCTTCAAAACGTCTAAAAACCCCTAATTGGGCTTTTTCGGCACCTGATTTGGCCAAAAATTGAAGAAGATAGGCTTCCTGGAATTTCCCCTTCAAAATTGCTGTCTCTAGATCACCAAATTGCACCTCTATGTGTCCAACCTAGCCCCCGCATGTTTTTTCGTGCTAAAACCTAGCACCAGGCACATAACCAAAAAATTGCGCAAACTGTAGGACGATTAGGGAACCTAGCCCCTAACCGCCAAACCATTGGGCATATGGGTCATATGACCACACCTCCGTACATATAAGGGCTAAGTCCCAAATCCAATGGACATACGACAAGTGTTCAAATACGCACGGGGGTTTTGAACCCATTTAAATGCGCGCACACATATTCATATGGTGGTCCACATGTGTATGGGGGTCGGGGCTTAGCCCCAGCCTGGACCGCGCCCAATTCATATTACAATTCAATTTAAATATAAATTAATCCATTTATATAATAATAACAAACATGTGGGCTATTGGTAGCCCACGCCATGTGAAGGCACTCCAGCATGGCGGGAGGTCTGGGGTTCGATCCCCACGGACCCCATATAATTTTGAACGACAAATCAAAAAATGGTGCCACGTGGAAAATACATGCCACGTGTCAAGAAATGATTCGACCACCCAACTGCCAACTGTCCACCAACTCATCCCTTCCATGTCAGCATATGGACCTACCACGTCATCGTACGACCCTGCCATGTCATCAATCGTATGGACTGTACGGACTGTACAGTTAGCAAATTTGTTTTGCCTGTTTGACAATTTGAACAGAATGTGATATTTCACTCATCCGACGTCCGTTTGAAGCCGTTCGAGTTGCATTGGGTTGGTGACGACAAGGCCTATGCACATGTTCGATTTGAAGCGATTCTAAGCACTTTGAATTTTGAGCAAAATTTGATCCCCTGGATCACACCTCCCCATTGGAAAGCTTTTGGACCTCTAAAAGTCTACTTTCAGTCTATCTGAAGATGAGC
>ML791265.1:288492-305080 GCA_009831015.1 Picea engelmannii | reverse complement strand
GACTCTCTTCATGAGCCATACTTGGTGAATGCCTCCTTGAAGCCTGAGGTGATGATATAATCTTTCTTCTTGAAGGATGAGAACTTGGCTCTACAAGTTGACCTTCTCCTCTTGTGAGTTTCAACCTTGTGAGCATCAGAAAACAAAACACTTGTAAATAATCAAGCCTTCAAAAACCTAAGCTCTGATACCAATTTGATCTGAAAATGATAAAGGCTTGTATTCTTGAAAATATTTTCAAGTTTTAATTCAAAATTTCTTATGAAAAAGGATCAATTTGCAAACACAATGTTTTATAGAAATTACACATTCAATATGCAGATAATAAGAAACAAATAATAGTGAACAATAAACACATAACACAACAAATGATAAAGAAGTTCACTCCTCTCTTGGGATACATCTCCTGGTCCAACTTCCAATGGATCTTGTATATTATTTGCTCAAAGTGATAAAATATGTGCTTTACAATGCTCAAAATTCCAAATAGATGGATCTAATGGCTTCAAAATGTCCAAAAACCCCTAGCTAGGCTTCTTCGGCACCTGATTTGGCCAAAAATTGAAGAAGATAGGCTTCCTGGAAGTTCCCCTTCAAACTTGTTGTCTCTGGATCGCCAAATTGCACCTCTGTGTGTCCAACCTAGCTCTCGTGTGTTTTTCCATGCTAAAACCTAGCACTAGGCACATAACCGAAAAACTGCACAAACTGTAGGACGGTTAGGGAACCTAGCCCCTAACCGCCAAACCGTTGGGCATATGGGTCATATGAGTGCACCTCCGCACATATAAGGGCTAAGTCCTAAATCCAGTGGACATACGACAAGTGTTCAAACGCATGCACACATGGTCATATGGTGGTCCGCATGTGTATGGGGGCCGGGGCTTAGCCCTAGCCCAGACCGTGCCCAAATCATATTACAATTCAATTTAAATATAAATTAAACCATTTATATAACAAGAACCAATGCATGGGCTATTGGTAGCCCACACTGTATGAAGGCACTCCAGCATGGCAGGAGGTCTGGGGTTTGATCCCCACAGACCCCATATAATTTTGAATGACCAATCAAAAAATGGTGCCACATGGAAAATACATGCCACGTGTCAAGAAATGATTCGATCGCCCAACTGCCAACTATCCACCAACTCAGCCCTGCCATGTTAGTGTACGACCCTGCCACATCAACAACCGTACGGATTGTACAGTCAACAATTTTTTTTTGCCTGTTTGACAATTTGAATAGAACACAATATCTCACTCATCCGACATCCGTTTGAACCCGTTCGAGTTGCGTTGGGTTTGTGATGACGAGGCCTACACACATGTTGGATTTGAAGCGATTTCGAGCACTTTGAATTTTGAGAAAAATTTGATCCCCTGGATCATTGGAACAACACAGAGCCTTCTTACAATCACTTGCACTTAGATCTGCAAGTTCTCAACACACAATATGCACAAAGCATTCACAACTATTTTCACTTAGCTCACTAGTTTACAACTGACTCCTTCTTACATTGCCTAGCTACTTATTTATAAATTACAAAAGGGTCCTAAAAATGGGTAAGACCCATGGCCCGACATCCCATATCTGTTACATAAACCCTAAACCCAAAAATCTCGTAAAAAGGGGTGAGATCCTGTGATCTCCACTTCACCTAGGCGCTCCGCCTTTGACAGGCCTGTTGAAGTCCCAAAAATGGTCAAACAAGACCAAGGTTATCCAAAACTTAGTCGAGGGAAAAAACTTATATTTACCTGCTCCCTCATGTATCAATAAAATTATTCAAGATTCCCCTGTCCACTCACCAATTCAGTCTTCCCATGCAAGAAAAAGGTTGAAAACCGAGGCCCACCACGCCCTTGACAAAGGAAAAGTTACTGCTACCCCTTCCTCACCCTTCAATGACTCTGATAAATCTATGTCCTCCCGCATGCATTTGAGGGATTATTGCTCTCATGTGATCAGTGAGATTAGGCCAAAAGTATCCACACAACCTAAGACAAATTCAGAGATATCAAAAGGTAACAACAACAACAAGGGAAAGATTGCCTCATAGAGTGGGAAATATGGATTTTAAGTTTTTATTTATTTTGAGAACAATTGACTTCTAGAATTTTGGACAACACACTATTTTTGGATATATGGGTAATATATTTTGGAAACAATTTCAATTATCATTGAGATAAGTTGTCAAATATGAATGTGATGATGGGAGTCACAAGGAGGGATGTTTTTTTTAATTAACTAGTTGTGTCATGATTGTCAAAATCTAAAGGGAGTCACAAGGGGTCCCACCTACTAGTTATTCTTTATTTAAAAACCCTTATTATGATTTATTACTTTTCCCCCTAACTAAAATGTTGGTTGAGTTTTTGTTAGCTTAACTAAGGAAGTAGTTCAACTACTTCAACCAATTCTAATTTTCTTAAAGGAAAAAGGAAAGGGAGGAACAAAAGGGAATAGAATGGGAAGCATACTAAGGTTTTCTCTTGAGTTTTTGTTGAGATAATTCAGTTTTCATTCATTCCTTAATTCATTAGAAGCCTAATTATTTTTTATGATAACAGGGTCTTATTGTAGACAACAAGATTCAACGATGAATTACTTCATTCAGACACTTTCTTTTGAGAGGTGTTGATCTATCTTTGATAGTCTGTGTAGACTTGTCTGTTTGTGAATTAGATTTCATGACTAACAAAGGCTATTGCGTAGATTCAAGTGGGCAAAAATATGTGGCAAGCTGATCCAACTTTTAAAGTTCAGTTTTTGATTTTTTGTCAGAAGTCCTTTTGTATGTTTCATTGGGGATGTCTAAGTTTGACTTTGGTCCAAAACTTCTGGAGGAATTTTTGTAAAGAGAACAATTCTTTGATGAATTGGAATTAAATAAAGGATTTATTTATGTCTCATCTATTTTGATTATCGACTTGGTGTCTTTACTTCTGTCTCTATATTTATTTCAGCATCTGTCATGTTCAGAAAAACACATAACTAATGAATTTTTCAGCAAGCTTTTATTTATAAAAAACCAGCCTAAGCACTTGTACACAATACTTGTGAATTAGGATAACAGTTTTGGTGGCTATAAACATAGATTGATATTCCTGTCTATCTTGCTTTAGCCAAGTAAGATATGAAAATGCTTGAGTAAGATCGTTTGATATATTTTCCTCAACATTTATTTGGTGACCACACTCGGGAGATCTTCAATATCCCTCTTGTTAATTTTTATGCTTGACTAGCATCAAATACATCTATTTTTTCTGATATTGATTCTTTGACTATTTTATTTTTTAATGACTGTGCCTATTGCAAGGCAGCCCAATATTGAGCCCAATTTTCAAGATCATAGCAACATTGCTTTGAATTTGTTCAACACCATTTTAGACACTGCCAATACTCGTGTTGAGCTTAATCATTCATGGGAAGCAATTGAATGAGATATTAGTTCCCAAGAACGTTGGGAATCTAGACGTAGACAACCTAGAAATTAGCAATAACCTTTTTATTCCTTCATCTTTGGCCTTCCTTTCATGTCCTTAGACTCTCGTTCTTCTAGGAGAAGAAGAGGATTATCACCTGAAATTAATCTTATTGCTGAAATATGAAGAAGGAATGTTTTTTTATCAACCTAACAAAGTGATCTAAGGAGAACTTTGTATGATTTATCTAGTTCGTATTTCTCTCCCTCACCTATCATCCATAAGATGGCATCTAGTGGTGACTCTGGTGGAACTGGAAGTGCTTCCTCCTCTTAGTCTTCAGCTTCGTCAGTGATTGATAGCTTATATAGCCACCATATCCCTATTCAATCTACCACCAATCCCACCAAAATCATAAAAAAGTATGGGCATTTCCAATTTGAATAAGACGCCACAACCACACCATGGCATGTTTCCTCTCCTCTTAACCTAGCACCTCATACTCATACACTTTCTAAATTCAAAGAGCATATTCCTAGGATTTCAGGGAATAACATTGTCACTACAAGTGAACACTTGGTGGCATTTTCTAATGCTTGTCACAACATAGGAGCCAATGACAATGATACTTGCATGTGCTTATTCATCAATTCCTTGGAAAGAAAGACTGTGGCTGATTTATTTGACCTTCCTCCTAATATTATGTCTACTTGGTAAGAGTTAGTTTACTGGTTCAAGTCCACCTATGGGAAATCTAAAAGCCCAACTGAGAAACTACAGGAGTACAATATCATTGCCTATAAGGATGGTGAAACCATCAAGTCCTTCATATTGCATTTCACTAAGTTATACAATCAAATCCCTGAACTCATTCGACCTCAGAACCAAGCCACTTTCATGCATTACTACAATGCATTACCTTCCCCAGATCGTCATAGGCTTGAGGAATAAGCCATTGATAACCTCAGTTCCTCTTTGCATACTTGTTTAGAGTATGAGGAATAGATTTAAAGAACAAGTATTCCTCATGGAGAATCAATTAAACAGGCATACATGTCCGCCCTCTTACAGCTAGCCCAAGACAGGAATAATCGAATGATAGCATATGAGTGAAAAGGAAATGTCTCCCCTCTCACCCCTGGAGCTTCATCCTCTTCTGCACCCCCTTTAGAAATTCAATTGAAAATATTTTTCAGCCTAAATATATCTTGCCTCGAAGTTGGTGTAAATTTTGCGAGGAACACCATTAGGAAGCCACATGTGAGGTAAGGAAGATTGTCCGAGATAATATCTTTGGTAAAAGACCATAACCTACCATCGCTGTCCTATATTTTGCAGAGCCAAAATATGTCATGATCATAAATATGAGGAACAAATCCTATGCTGCCAAAGGAAAATATGATCCTCCCCGTGATTCTTCTATCCCAAGCTCATCCTCACCAAATGCTACTGTTCAGGTTCCTATGGTTCATGACAGTCCAGAAACAACTTCCCCTCTCCCCTCTTCCAAACAAAACATTTTGAATTAGTTGGCCAACATCAAAGCAGATGAAATCCTTCTGGACATGGTTGTCATCCCTGAACAACAGAGGCATATAAAACAATTCATGAAAGGAAAATCTTTCATTGTAGCCAACCTCTCTGAAGAGGTAAATGAAGAGGATTCATCTATAAATAAGGTAGGTGTACATAACTTTAGATACCCTATAAAAAATCCCCCTTTTTATATTTCTGTAAAGATTATGGATAAGATCGTGCATTGTTTCCTCATTGATGGTGGTTCAGGCCCAAGTGTGATGTCGAAGATTATTATGGAAGTGATAGGCTTGTCTTGTACAAATGAAAACTCCAAGAGCATGCTCTCTTATAATAGTCTACAATAAATGACCATAGGCGAGATTAAATATGTGACCTTAGTTTTGTGCGCACACCCTGAGATAAGGACGACCCTTAGTATTCAGGTAATTGATATGCCAGTAACCAATTACTCAATCATCTTAGGAAGAGGTTGGCAACTTTTGACGGGTGGATACCTCTCACTCGACGAGACTCACTTATCTGTTCCCCGGAATGGTAAAAAAATTATAGTCCTTAGAGAGGGAAGGATTTCACCTTACATAGAAAGTGTCCCACAACCTAATTTGAACTATATCGAAGAGGACCTAGGGGTGTATTCCATATTTTCTGAGGAGGATAACATTCCCTTGGAACAAATTGATCTATATGATGGTATGTGGCACATGCACTTTGATGGTTCATGCTCTAATGAAGGTAACCGATCTAGCATAATCTTGTACTCTCCTATGGGGAAAATTCATAACGTTTCTTACAGGTTGGAGTTTGCTTGCACAAATAATGTCACTGAATTCAAAGCTTTATTATTGGGAATTGAAAACGCCTTTAATATTGGTTGTGGTCACCTTTCGATTTTTAGAGATTCCGAGCTTGTTGTGAAACTTGTATGTAAGATTTACTCTCCTAGAAACAAGTTGATGAAACGATACACCCAACCTGTTTGGGCCCTTACCCCGAACATGTTATCTTTAAACATCACTCATGTTAAGAGGGAGTTAAACTCAATGGTTGGTTGGTTGGTTGTTTTTCCAGCCTCTCCTAATCGACAACTTCTGCCACATAGACATGATTGTACTTTTCAGTCTCTATATCTTCCACATATCTGTGACAATATAGAATATTGGAAGGTCTTCCCTAATGATGAGAGAATATGTGATTTCATTCAAAATTAACCTTATAAGCCAAAGGAAACTATATCCATAGAAGATAAAAATATTCCTAAGGGCTTGAATCCTCTAGAGAGTTCATTTTCATCGAGGGATGTAGGAAATAAAGAGAAAAATAAGGTAGAGGATTCAAAAAGAAAGGTGGGTGAAACAATATCCTTGAAAATTGGGACACCCGAGTCTCCAAAGAATGTTAAAATGGGTTCCCAATGTTCTGATGAAGAGGAAATGAAGTTTTCCAAGATGCTTGGTGAATTTCAAGATGTTTTTTCTTGGTCTTATGAGGATCTTCGTGGTTTTGATCCTGGTCTCATACAACATGTTATTCCCATCAAGGAAGGCATAAAACCATTTAGGCATAAACACATACCTATCAACCCTACACTAAAAGAAACTATTTGAAGGGAGTTGGAAAAACTCTTGAAGGCTGGAATCATCTTTCCGGTCAAGTATTCTGAATGGGTTTCCAATTTGTCTCCTGTTCAGAAAATGACCAGTCAGATCAGATTATGCGTTGAATTTCACGCATTTAAGAGAGCTATTATGAAAGATCATTTTCCTCTTCCTAACATAGAAATTATTTGCAACAAGTCTCAGGGTCACAGATGATTCCCTTACTTGATGTTTTTTCTGGTTACAATCAAATTAAGGTAAAAGGGGCAGATAAATTCAAAACTACCTTTATCACTATTTGGGATAGCTTTACTTATGAACGCATGCCTTCTATCTTATCTGATGTAAGTACCACTTTTAAAATACCTATGCAAATAACTCTTGACGATTTGATCAGTAATGTTATTCATGCCTATCTTGATGATCTAATTGTGTACTTTAAAGGACTATAAATTGTCTCGAAGTTTCAAAAGTCATGGCTGGGTCCTTTCAAGATCGAATTTGTCCTGGGTACTAACTCTTACATTCTAAAGTATTTACAGGAGTGATTGTTTTCCTACAAAACTAACGGTTCTCACTTAAAACATTACGTGGAACCAACTTGAAAAGTTTTAACATTGTTTGGATTTTCTGTATATTAGTAGTCTATCTCTGCTTTCATTTTCCCCTGTTTTTCATTTGTTCTCTATAGTAGTTTGATTTATGCTTTCTATTTTAATAACCTCCTACTGCTTTTACATTTTTGTCATTTTATTTCTGCTGTTTTACATTTTGTAATCTCATTTCTATCATGATTTTTATTGCTTTTCATCTTTTAGTTGATTTTGGTCAAGAATAAGATGTTGGATTAGTTCTTCCACAGTGACACTCCTGCAAGATATTGTTAGTCAATAAAAATCAAGCTTACACAACTGTTACAATGTTCCCCCTGAAAGCACACTTGAATTTGTTATCTTCTTTCACTGTTGTCTTATAAAGAAATTGGTTATCTCCTTCTTTTTCTTTCCATTTCTTCATCCATTTGATAATTTAAAAGAGCAAGCCCATAAAATTTTCTCCTTGCAGTAAAGAGAAAGTTCTGGTTGAACGATTATGCATATAGGGATAAACCCCCTCATACTTAACATTTTTCATGAGTTATTCTCAAATTCCTGGTCATTTTTCCATTAAATCTACTCACTTCTCCATGTTGCATAATCTTCCTAGTTATATATTCTTGATCTCATGTTCCGGTCTACGAAACCATGTGTTCTGATTTCTTAATCTATTGGAAACAGATTTCTCTGTGGAGTTTCCATTTTGTTGAAGATAAAAATCGCAACGAGGATTTTGCCCACAAAGTATTGCTAAAAACCTATTATTTATAAGCTAATGATATATATAATAATAGTAGGTGGGACCCCCTTGTATATTGAAGGATCATATGAGGTTCTTATTTGATATTTATGCTGTTATTCGATGATGCTTATAGGGTTCTACATGATTGATGGTGAAATATTGGTTTTATTTGTGACATAATGGCAGATGGATAATGCATTTTATGTGTTGGTTATGTTGCTATGAACTCTAAATTCCATGTCATGATGGATTATGTTAACTATTATTACAATTTATATTGGCACCTTGATTCTTATACCTGCACAAGATACATGTTAGTAACAACAAATAAGAGCAATGGAAAAGAGACCTATGAAAAAATCCAAGAAAGAGAAGCCATATTATACTATGCTATGCTATACTATGTGCAAATGAAATTAAAAGGATTATTGTTAGACCTGACTAGCAATGTTAGTGGCTATCCGATTATTATTGAGTTATCCTTGCCACACTTGATATACGTTATGGTATGTTTTGGAAATGGTTAATATGATATTGGGTGGCAGATTTGGAAATCAATGTATGGTAGTTTCGATGCATGGATTAATGGAATGGATTAATGTTGGCTGGATAGAGTGTACTACGTAATTGATCAAGGAGAGGACAAAATTTACGTGCATTTACTGCAAATCACTCCATACTTCCCCCACTAGCAATCATCCTAGCTTGGCCATTGTTCAATTGATTTTCGCTGTGGTTAAGCTCCGATATTCAGGCGAGCAAGGAACTTCTCAACCAAGCTCTCATTTTTAAGGCCATTTGGTTACATGTATGTTTTCTTCGCCATCCATGAACTCATTTTGTTTATAAAATAAATATTGGCTCGGTGATGTATTGGTTTGTGTTTTTATTGAAGCTGGAAACTGTGTAAACTCGTGGTGTTTCTCTAGAATGGTTGTTTGTGTGTTATTATTTGCAAATGAAAAAATGGATGGTTGAAGTCACGATTTCATTGACTATTCTGTGTGAAGGAAGTCGTGATGGATCTCTATTGTCTCTATGGGTTTTTGTTGGAGGTTTTCATTCGATTTTAACTTTTTGTTCGTCTCCTCACAGTCTTGTAACCTTACCTGGTCGTATTTGTTATTATGGGGTTGTTGTGTAATTTTTGAACCATCTTTGGGTCACTGAATATTGTTTTCCACCTGGTCGTGGGTTCATTTTATGTTATTGGTATCTACATAGTTGGTTATGGTGGCTATTACACTAAGAAGTTTTCTTTAGGGTTGGTTTCTATTACCTGCGCTCTGCATTTATACCAGCATTATTCGGTTTCTTTTTGGGGGAAAAACACGAGGGTTATGCCCTACATGTTATGAGTGTTATTTACTGGCCAGCAAGGAGCCTCTGCTCCTCTATTCATAGTCTCTCCTAGCTGGTGTGAATTGTCACCTTGTCTTGCAAGCTAATGGTTATGTGGCCTATGTGTCCATCGTGTTGTTTCGAAGGGTTATCACCTGCTGTTGGTATGGTCGACTCTAGTCTCCCTATGTTGGTTCCACCGATCGAACCCTTGATTATTCAGAGCTTGATTTTTCTAAATTGATCACAGGTATATCCTGCCGGGTATCTTGTTGACTGTTATGAGTTGGTGGAATAGCATCGACAATGGTTTTGATTATTGGGCTCGTTTTTGTTGATAGAGTTGATTACACAGTTATAATCAGAAATGATTATTGGTATATAGTCACTACATTCTTTTATTGTGACAATTGAGTCGATAACTCATCATGGTTTAAGTGGTTGATTAGAGAGGTTGTAAAAGAGAATGATAATGGGCATACAGTTGCTGCCTCCTTGTGTTGTAACAGTTGGATTTCTAACTCAACATTATTTTATGGTTTGATATGAACAATCACATAAATGCTTCTCTGCGTTATGCATTGGTCTGTATGTTTTCTACAACATGGTATAAATTGAAATGATGGTCATTGTTACTGTGTGTTTTAGCTTCCCGATCGAGATTATTGCAATTTTAAGTGTTGATGATTGTGGCTTGGCTGTCCACTATGTATGATTTATGGATATCGTGCATTGTATCGTCTTATTGCACCATCAGATATGGGCATATGGTTTTTAGTGGTATGGTTTCATTGCAACTTAATTGTTAAAATTGGTTGAAGGAATGGAATCATACATGTTTTTAAAGAGATTTTATTTGTGTTTGACTTGAAGAATTAATTTATGGACAATGGTTAAGGTTTTGATGCTGAACGGAGTTGAAACAAATGAATGTGTATTCATTGGAATTTTGTTTTAAATATAAAATGGAAGAAATGAGAGGAAACATAATTCTTATACATGATGTTTGGAAGGCATATTGATTTTCAGTATGATGACACTGTGTTAATTAAAACGGTTGAATATTTAAATATGGACAGTGAATAAGTGTTAACACACAATAATTGTTTATTTGGTGTTGGATCATTTCAATTAAATATAGAATTCTTTTATGGATTACTTAACTGATTTTACGAACAATATTCATTTTTTTCCCTAGCATTATTTCACTTTTCACACATTACAATCCCCTCACCTTCCCATATTCATTATCCACTCCATGTTCCTAGAATTTAATTACATTTAAGGGAAACTCTGTATTATGACAGTTAAAGAGATCACACAGGGATGAATTACAGTGATATATATTCTTTTTGTTTACGACACAGTTTATTGTTTGATGTTTGTGAGAAGTAATCATGATCTTTTACCTCCCATTTTAACACTTTTTCGCTCACTACAACCCCTCCCATACCCCAGAACCCTTGTTCATCCCCTGCTCATTGACAACTACTAAACAATTTGTATAGATTTTATTGCATGAATTTGATATGTTGTTGAGTGAAATTTTATTTCATATTTTAAAAGAGTTGTCATATATGGTTGTTAAAGGAACTATTTGCTAATCAATTATGGATACATAAATGAGTTTTTTCAGCAGAAGTAGCAATGGTAGAGGTAACCAAGGAAGAGGTTATTCGAACAAGGGCCATAGAAGGCCAAGATTCTCTATACACTTTGATGCAGACTCACAAGAGTTAGGCCAGTTATTTCAAGATTGGTTTTTTAACTGGAATGGGTAAGGAGTGGTCCAAACTAGGCCCAAAATGCCTCCCTTCCAAGCCCCATAGGTCCCTGGTATTACCTTTCCTCCTCATGTCTCACTACAACTCGAAGTTCCCGAAAACGATGGATGGAAAGATATTTTCCACCCGATAGTCTCCCAACATCGTGGCTGGCATAACTTATCTTTACCTTCTCCCCCACCTACCTTTACCTTCTCCCCCACCTATCAATCAAATTTTCCAAGATGCCCCTGTCCACTCACCAATTTAGACTTCCCATGCAAGAAAAATATTGAAAACCGAGGCCCACCATGCCCCTGACAAAGGAAAAGCCACTGTCGCCCCTTCCTCACCCTCCAATGACTCTGATAAATCTGTGTCCTCTCACATTCATTTGAGGGATGATTTCTCTCATTTGATCAATGAGATTAGGCGTAAAGGCTCCACACAACCTAAGGCAAATTCAGAGATATGAAAAGGTGACAACAACAACAAGGGAAAGATTGCCTCCCAGAGTGGGAAATATGGATTTTAAGTTTTTGTTTTGTTTTGAGAACAGTTGAATAATAGAATTTTGGACAACACACTATTTTGGATATATGGGTAATATATTTTGGAAATAATTTCAATTATCATTGAGATAAGTTGTCAAATATGAATGTGATGATGGGAGTCACAAGGAGGGATGTTTTGTTTAATTAACTAGTTGTGTTATGATTGCCAAAAGCTAAAGGGAGTCACAAGGGGTCCCACCTACTAGTTATTATTTATTTAAAAACCCTTATTATGATTTATTACTTTTCCCCTTAACTAAAAGGTTGGTTGAGTTTTTTTTAACTTAACTAAGGAAATAGTTCAACTACTTCAACCAATTCTAATTTGCTTAAAGGAAAAAGGAAAGGGAGGAACAAAAGGGAATACAAGGAGAAGCATACTAAGGTTTTCTTTTGAGTTTTTGTTGAGATAATTCAGTTTTCATTCATTCCTTAATTCATTAGAAGCCTATTTTTTTTTATGATAGTAGGGTCTTATTGTAGACAACAAGATTCATGGATGAATTACATCATTAAAACACTTTCTTTTCAGAGGTGTTGATCTATCTTTGATAGTCTATGTAGACTTGTCTGTTTGTGAATTAGATTTCATGACTGACAAATGATATTGTGCAGAGTCAAGTGGGAAACAATCTGTGGCAAGATGATCCAACTTGTAAAGTTCAGTTTTTGATTTTCTGTCAGAAGTCCTTTTGTATGTTTCATCGGGGATGTCTAAATTTGACTTTGGTCCAAAACTTCCTCAGGAAATTTTGTAAAGAGAATGATTCTTTGATGAATTAGAATGAAATAAAGGATTTCTTTATGTGTCATCTATTTTGATTATTGACTTGGTGTCTTTAATTCTGTCTCTATATTTATTTCAGCATTTGTTATGTTTAGAAAAACACATAAATAATGAATTTTTCATCAATCTATTATCTATAAAAAACCATCTTTAGCAATTGTAAACAATACTGTGAATTAGGATAACATTTTTTATGGCTATAAACATAGGGTGATATTCCCGTATATATTTATCTATCCAGGTAAGATCTGAAAATTCTTGAGTAAGATTATTTCATATCTTTTCCTCAACACCTCCCACATAATCCAAGTAGCTTATTTTGTATGTTTTCATGTCAGTACATTTTGTTGTACTTCTAGGGACATTTTGGGGACCTAAACAATGTTTTTTGGCTCACCATAGTCAAAATGTAGACAGAGTCAGATTTTGATGATGTAATGCATAGTTATCGAAAATACCTTTCCAATGGGATATCACACACCTAAAACGGAGGTCGTATGCAAAAGTTACGACCTCGGGAAGTTGAGGTACCAACTTACCCATAGGGGCTGACATAAATTATGGCATTTCATCTCTCATGGTTTTCTTTTTGGATGTATAGGGTTTTGGCATTCATGAGTAATGTTAAAAGGGTGTTTGGAGCCTCATTGTAATCATTCTTCTTAGACGGATGCACGTACCAACCAGATCTCTTCTCAGAGATAACTACCACCATTCGAGCAAGTGTTTCAGTTATGTAGTTTTACAGTTTCATCCTATTTCATTTACTCAATAGAATATATTTTTCATTGGATATCTATGTTGTTCTACAATTTCTGTGTTTATTGTATTCATTCTTTTAATAATTTCATTCCTCTCCTAAATCTAGATTAGTGGTATTAGAGCGGTTTGTTGTTCATTTATCTTTCTTCGTGCATGTCCCCGACAAGATCTGGGTACAATAAGTTGGGCCTCAAACCAATCAAGCCTTTGCAATATCTCTCACACCAAGCCCTAAAAAACCCATGGGGGAAAAAAATAAATATGATGGAGTAGGAGATCCTTTTAAAATGTTGCTCAAGTAATTTCTTGCATGACAAAGGAAAGAAATGATGGAAAAATTTGTGCAGATCCTTTAGTGGCTACCCATAGGAGAAGCATCTTCATCAAGTGGCCATGCAACACCCTTCAAGGTACAAGTAAATTTTGATATTTCATTATTTGAAGGAATGATAGATGCGAATGTCGTAGATAAATGGTTGAATATGCCCGAAGGGTATTTTTTTGTCCACAATTTTTTTCGATAGGGAAAATATTACTTTTTCACTCCTCAATGTCATCCCCCATGTTAAGGACTGGTGGGATATTTACTCTGAAAAAAGGGACATAGAGGAATATGCAATATTTGTGGTTTTCCCTACATAGGATTCCTTTTGGGATTCCATTAAATAAAATTACTACCTCGTTGGAAGCTACGAGGACCAGTAAACCAGATGGACCACCCTGCGTCAGTAAAGGGTCCAAATAGTACCATATTTCACTAATATTTTCCATACCCTGTGCACGAAATTGGGTATCAAAGACTCTGAGTGACATATGGTGATCAAATACTGTGGCTGTTTGCATAGATACATTCAAATGGAAATGAAGTTTCTGTACATTGCCTCATTGGGTATGGTTTATAGATATGTTGTCAAGATCGAGCATAAATTTAAGAAGAAGAGGTGAGAGTTTGGATCTGCAAACTCCTCACAACTGAAGCAGGATAAAGGTGGCCCCAACCCACACAACAAGGGACATAGAAAACATGGTCACTCTCAGGAAAACTAGTCCAAGCCACAACACAAGAAGGGAAATGAGAATATGAAGAAGGACATGAGAAAATGGCGTGAATACCATAAAATCCCTTGGCACAACACTGAAGAATGTTGCTCCAAGTAGTCATTCGTGGCCAAGCTAAAGGCTTCTGAGTTAGAGGTCGCTTCTGACTCCGAATCAAATCTAGAAGGAGGGAAATAGATTATTGATGATGAACTTAGTGCCACTGTCGCTACCACCAAAGTCCATCCAAGCGAACCAGAAGAACCAGAGGAAGGGGAACACCTCTTTCACTCACATATGTGGGTAAAGGGGGATTTGCTTCATTTCAATGTCGATAGAGGCAGTCAAAAGAACCTTGTATCAGCAGAGGTCGTCAAGCGGCTGGGCCTGCCAACGACACTGCACCCACAAGCCTACACCATCAGTTGGCTTCACCAAGGAAGAGATCTCTGTGTCAACCAACAATGGCATTTTCCCTACGACATCAATCCTTTAAAAGATGAGATATTGTGTGATATTTCTCCCCTTGAATTTTGTGATGTTATTTTAGGAAAAAACAAATTGTGGAAGCATCATGTTGTGATTGAGTCTATATCCTGCAGTGTTATTATTTTTGGGTAGACAAATGTACAGGATACTAGAGGTAGCGTCGCCTGCCGGTATTTCTTTAATATATTGTAAGCAATGCAGTAAGATCATTTCACAGACCGAGAATTTCATCTTCTTTGTGATCTATCCTCACAGTAAGAATAAGGTTGCTGCCACATTCGTGGCCTCTACACAGAGCCTCTATTTGCAACAGAAGTAAGTGGAAGAGATCATGGAAGTGTACAAAGACATATTCTCCTCACCCATGGGGGTACCGACGCACTGCCAAGTTAAGCATCCAATTGATCTCACCCTCGAGGAACCTCTGCCTAATGGACCAGTATATCATCACTCATTGATGGAAAGTTACGAAATCAAGTGTCAGATCCAAGAGCTTATTCAAAAGGGGAACATCAAACCCAAATCCTCCCCTTGCAACAACCCAATTGTACTGGTGCAGAAGAAGGATGGGACCTGGAGACTCTCCATTGATTACAGAGCATTAAACAAAATCACAGTTAGGAAATGGTACCCAATTCCTAGGATTGATGACCTTCTTGACCAACTCAAGGGGGGAAATTTCTTCAGAAATATTGACCTAAGGTTTGGCTACCACCAGGTTCCCATCGAACCAATTGATGTATGGAAGACAACTTTCAAATATAAATAAGGTATTTTCGAATGGCTGGTCATGCCCTTTAGCTTAACAAATGCACCAACCACTTTTATGAGGTTGATGAATGATGTATTGATACCCTTCACCAACTCTTTTGTGGTGGTATATTTGGATGACATCCTCATCTTCAACATAACTTAGGAGGATCACATGCAACATATTCAACAGGTTTTGAGCACTTTGTAAAAACACAAGCTATATGCCAACTTGGAAAAATGATCCTTTGTCATGAACATGGTACAATACTTAGGCTACATTGTTGATAAGCATGGGGTATATGTTGATACAACTAATATCCAAGTCATCCATGACTGGCCAACACCGACCACACTAACTGAGCTTTGAAGCTTCTTGGGACTGGCCAACTTCTATCAACAGTTTGTGTTAGGATTCTCCCATATTGCATGGGCCCTTAGCCAAGTGACCAAGGGCGGTGGTAGGGAAAAGTTCGTGTGGGTGAAGGAAAAACAACGAGCATTTGATGATCTGAAGCATTGCTTGTGCTTAGTTCCAATACTCTCCTTTCCTGATATGCAACAATCGTTTGAGATTGAGACTGATGCATATGACTATGTTGTAGGCACAATTCTCACTCAGCACAGTCATTCAGTGGCATACCATAGTGAGATACTCTCATATACTGTCCAAAAATACCCCACCCATGACAAGGAAATGTATTCCATTGTACAAGCTTATCGTCAAGGGAAACATTGCATTCTGGGAAAGGAGATGATCATCCACACTGATCAAAAGCCTCTGTAGTTCATGCAAACACAGAGGAAGTTGCAGAATGAACACCATTAGAAGTGGTCCACCTACTTGCAACAATTCCATCTCAACATCAAGTATAAGACAATGAGCACAAATCATGTTTTCGACTGCCTTAGTCGACCTCCCGTCGCTGCACACACCATTGTTCTCCATTCCTGTGGACATGATTTTGGAAGATTGGTTGTTGTCATTGATGTCAACCCTATTCATGGGTTTTGGACTGCAAGATTGATGAAGGTATTTGAACATGAAGGAAAATGCACATGAAGATACAACACCCATGGATGGATAGTATACATCATGTTGTTTCCGGTGGTATGTGGCACGTCACGTGGATCCTCATGGTTGAGGAGAAATGAATTTTTGAAGACGACAAAGTGAATTGTACATGTAGGCCCTGAAGATAATTA
>ML791265.1:227802-270880 GCA_009831015.1 Picea engelmannii | reverse complement strand
AATGAAAATGTCTCCTTGGTATATATAGGAGACTAGGAGGTATAATTACAACTAATGGCCTAAAGCCGACATAAATAAAATAACATTACTAATATAATATGCCCCAATTAAGGGGTAATGATCCAACATTAGGGCTTAACATGACACGTGGCACCCTGAATGAGGTCAATGTTGGCTAATTCAAAAATTTGTTGCACTTTCGGGGGATCAAACCCCTGACCTTCCAGGCAACCAATGGACTACACTCCATGCGCCAATCGACCAATCTACTATATTTCTCGTTTAAACATATGGCAGATTATGGTTTTAAAGTTGGTTAGCCCCTAAGTTGGGGAATGTAGCATCGGTCGATAGGTCTATCCCACTGAACAAGATGCTAGAATCATTGCTTATCCTTTGACTAAGGAACATGAATTATGCCACATTCATTCTCATACGACTAGAGATTCGAAGGACTTGGGTACAAGCCTGGTTGTTTATCCTAGGTGCTGGCCATATGGCCCAAACAACCCAAAGTTGATGGAGCAAAGGGGGCTTGACCTAACCCAAGGCCACATGGTACTTCCCATGTTACTAGGAGCCCAATTAAAAGGAATTGGCACTCACATTTGTTCCTAGAAGTGGGGTTTTGACCATACTATTGGATTTTTTAAGGATATTAGCCTGATTTTAATGGGATTTTGCCCATTTTTTAGGATCTGGAGCCCTTTTTGAGGCCAGATCTTGGGAGGAAGTTGGGAGGTGAACCCCAACTCAAAATATATATAAACCAAGTGTTTTTAATAGTCCAAGGAGGTTCATAACAGGAAAAATTAGAAATTCATGAAGCTTAAGCCATTTTAATGTAGGGAATCCATTGAAGAAACGAAATTGGGAAGCCATTTTCGGGATCTACGCTCAACCTTTTTTAGTGTCGTCAGTTGTGTTGGATTATTGAGGTTGAGAAGAACACAACCAAACCAATTTGTAATCTATTTGATGTACTTATGATGTAATTTTTAAGCATTGAAGATTAATAAGAAATGTGCCCCTACTGAGACAAAAGCCCAGAGATGTAGGAAACCTCGCTGAACTCTATTATCAATATTTGGCGTTATGGTTTGTTTCTCCTTATGTTTATTTTCTAATATGCATTCTTTATGATGGCTTCAATATTCTTTCATTAAATCTTCTTCTTTTCTTTAGTTCCTAAATGGTAAATAAAATCATGCATAAACTTAGCCATAGTCTTTAAAAGATCAATTACGATTGAAGTGGTACCAGAGCAGGTTGATAGTTGGTTGTTTGAGTTTGAATGATTACTAGGGAAAATTTAAGTAATGGTGAAGGAGAGCTTGTAGAAGAAGATTTAGAGATTGGATCAAGAAAGAGGACATCTCAAAGTGAGAGTATGGCATCAGAAGAAGGACTTTCTCCAAACGAAAGAGAGTTTCAAAGAAATTTATTTGCCATGTTGGAGATGGTAAAGTGTTGTATGATGATTAATTGGAACAGAAGAGACCGATTCAAGGAGAATACTCAAAGAAAGCCAAAAGTGAAGAAGGAGAGGACCCTCCTCAAACTCCTCCTTCACCTCCTTCATTTCCATCATCTTCTTCTTCTTCAAGTAAAAGTTTGGATACTACTTCTTCAAAAAAACATTCTCATAAACATAATCCTGATATGCCATTACTTAAACTTGATGTAAAATTTGTTTTTCCTATGTATGATGGCGAAGTTAATGATGAGAAAATTGATAACTGGGTTATACATATGGAGGTATATTGTAATGTGCAACAAATCAAAGATGAGGAACCAAAATCCGATTGACATTGCTTCGTCTTGAAGATGCAACTCTCATCTGGTGGAAAAGTAAGATGCAACATGGAACTTAACAAGCTGGTAATATTTTTCCATCATGGCATGATTTTATTTCCAAACTTAGAAAACTGTTCTATCCATTAGGATATAAGGAAAATGATTTAATTGAATGAAAAAGTCTTAAGCTAAGAAAAGGAGAGTCAATGCAGGCATATACAGATGAATTTCGTAAGATGGATTTGATGTTAGATGTTCCATAGACTACACAAGAAACTCTTATGAAGTATATAGGAGGTTTTCCTTCTTATATACGTAATACTGTATTTATGTTTGGACTTACTAATCTTGATGAGGTTTATGTTCAAGCAACGTATATTGAAGCAGGGAAAACTGGAGTTGGTGTATTGGGGGAATCATCTTCAAAGAAAGACGGAAAAGGAAAAGGGAATGGGAATAAAGAAAACTCAATGATAGTGAATGAAGGGAATCTCTCTTGCAAGCATTGCAAGAAATAAAGGAACGATGCTAAGCATTGCTGGAAATTTCACCCAGAGAAGATACCAAAGTGGTTCAAAGAAAAAAAAGGGAGGAAGAAAGTTGCAACAAAAACACAACCAACAGACTTGGGATCAGATTCAGGTGATGAGTCTAAGATTTCAACAATAGGTTTGACTGGTAAAATTAGTGATGGTTTTAATTCAAGAAGTAAATTGTTTCATATAAGGTTCATAATGAAACATACTAAGATTGATACATTGATAGATAGTGGATCTCAATATAACTTAATTTCAAAAGAAGTGGTTAAGACATTGGGATTAAACACTAATTTTCATCACAAACCCCATTCAATAATTTGGATAAGAAAAGATCATAAATTTCCCATAACAAAGAAATGTATCATAAAATTTGCAATTACATCTAAGTATGTGAATGAAGTAGCATGTGATGTGGTGCTGCTAGAAACATGTGGAAAGGTCTTAGGTAGCCCTTATTTATATGATCAAAATTAACTATTCTATAGGGAACATAATCAATATCACTTAACTAAAGAAGGGACAAAATATGTTGTACATGCTCATCACATAAAATCAAATCAATCTATTCTAACAATGGAACAATTAAAGAAGGCAACTTATGCAAGAAACACACCTATAATTGTGCCAAGTAAAGAAATTGATCAATGAACATGAGATGGTTGTAGGATGGGAGTTCAATCATACTTTTCTTCAAGATAAGTTAATGTCATGCAAGCCCATCAAACATATTGGTTCATTTTCAGTCATATTTCTGATGTTATCGCTGCTAATGTTTTCTACATGGATGGTAGTGGATTCAGTAAGATGCAAAAGAGTTCAAATGGCTAACAATATGATTTCAGTTGTCATGGTTATTATGTAATTGATTATGATGCCACAGGTGTACAAGACATAGTTTAAAGAAAAAGGACAAGTGGGGAGGCCTATCCCACACACAATGACTGGTTAGTATCCATTTGGAGGACCAAAAGGTCTTAGTGGGGAGGAATGATCCAAAATGAATCCAAGAAGACCACAATTTCAAAGTTCTCAGAATCTGACAAAACCAATGCCATTGTGTAGGGCTCATCGTTCCAATTTCGACAATATGTTTTTTCCTGAAAATGGACACCCTATGCAAAAGTTATCACATTCTAAAGTTTTTCCCAAACATGTAAAAAAAGTCAAAGTCAACAGTCAGAGGTCGTACTGTTGACGTTAGCAGTACATTAGCATGATGTCATGAGATGAAGTCAACATGAATTCATGATGACATCAACATGAAGTCATGATGACATGCTAGCACTAGGTGGTGACACATGTCAAGCATTTTTGGCATTTTCGGGCAGAGTTGGAATGGTATGGATTTGACATGTGGAATGTATGGACGCTGACATGGAAGTACAGATTAACAGGTGGCCGTGACATGGTACATTTATAGTTTTATGCATGGCCTAAACATTTCTGTACGGATGGTAGGTGTGCTGACTCGGCAGGCTCACTGTGCTGCTGACTTTGCACTAAATGTTTGTACGACAACGAATCACAGGGTGACAAGTGGACCAATCACAAGGAGCCATGTAACACCTCGGATGAGGCCAATGTTGGCTTGTTAAAAAAATTGTTTCACTTCCAAGGGATCAAACCCTTGACCTTCTGGGTGACCAACAGACTACACTCTACATGCCAACCGACTGGTCTACTATGTTTCTTGTTTAAACATATGTCGGATTATGGTTTTAAAGTTGGTTAGTGCCGAAGTTGGAGAATGTAGTGTCGGTCGACAGGGCTATCCCATTAACCAAGGTGCTATACTGGAGGCTTATACTTTGACCAAGGCGCAGGACCAAGGCCACATGCCTTCTCATACGACTAGATATCCAGATAACTTGGGTGTGGGCCTGGATGTTTATCCTAGGCACTGGCCATATGGCCCATACAAACCGAAGCTGATGGAGCAAAGGGGACACGACCCAGCCTAAGGCCACATGGAAATTCCCATGTGACTAGGAGCCCGAGTAAAAGGGGCTGACGCACATACTTTTTCTGAGAAGTGGGTTTTTGACCATATTATTGGATTTTGTAATGATATTAGCCTGATTTTAATGGGATTTTTCCCATTTTTTAGGATTTGGAGCCCTTTTTGAGGCCAGATCTTGGGAGGAAGTTGGGAGGTGAACCCCAACTTAGAATATATATAAATAATGTGTTTTTAACAGTCCAAGGAGGTTCATAACAGGAGAAACATTGAAGAATTCATAAAAATTAAGCCATTTTATGTAGGGAATCCATTGAGGAAGCGAACTTTGGAGGCCATTTCCGGGAGCTACGCTAAAACTTTTTTAGTGCCGTCAGTTGTGTTAGATTCTTGAGGTTGAGAAGAAAAAATCAAAACCATTTTGTAATCCATTTGATGTACTTCTGATTTAATTTTGAAGCATTGAATATAAATAAGAAATCCTACCCCACTGAGACAAAGGCCCAAATATGTAGACAACCTTGCCGAACTCCATTATCAATGTTTGGAGTTATGGTTTGTTGATCCTTATGTGTATTTTATGATCTGAATTATTTATGATGGCTGCAATATTATTTCATTAAATCTTCTTCTTTTCTTTAATTCCTAAACATTAAATCAATCCATGCATAATCTTAACCATAGTCTTTAAAAGATCAATTATGGATCAAGTGGTAATAGAGTAGGTTGACAATTGGTTGTTTGAGTTTGCATTATTACCAGGGAAAAGCCAAGTCATGGTGAAGGAGATCTTGTAGAAGGAGATCCAGAGATTGGATCAAGAAAGAGGATATCTCAGAGTGAGAGGATGGCATCAGAAGAAGGACTTTCTCCAAATGAAAGAGAGTTTCAAAGAAATTTATTTTCCATGTCGGAGATGGTAAAAGTGTTATATGATGATTACTTGGAATATAAGAGACCGATTCAAGGAGAATATTCAAATCAAGACAAAAGTGAAGAAGGATAGGACCCTCCTAAAACTCCTCCTTCACCTCCTTCATCTCCATCATATTCTTCTTCTTCAAGTACAAGTTCGGATACTAGTTCTTCAAGAAAACATTTTCATAAACATAATCCTGATATGCCATTACTTAAACTTGATGTAAAATTTGTTTTGCCTATGTATGATGGAAAAATTAATGCTGAGAAACTTGATAACTGAGTTAGACAGATGGAGGTATATTGTAATGTGCATCAAATCAAATATGAGGCAACCAAAATCATATTGGAATCACTTTGTCTTGAAGGCACATCTCTCATCTAGTGGAAAAGTAAGATGCATGGAACTCAACAAGTTGGTAATATTTTTCCATCATGGCATGATTTTATTTCCGCACTTAGAAAATTGTTCTATCCATTGGGATATAAGGAAAAGGATTTAATTGAATGGCAAAGTCTTAAGCTAAGAAAAGGAGAGTCGGTGCAGGAATATGGAGATGGATTTTGTAAGATGGATTTCATGTTAGATGTTCCATTGACAACACAAGAAAATCTTATGAAGTATATAGGAGGTTTTCCTACTTATATTCATAACACTATATTTATGTTTGTACCTAATAATATTAATGAGGTTTATGTTCATGCAATGTATATTGAAGCAGGGAAAAATGGAGTTGGTGTATCAGGGGAATCGTATTCAAAGAAAGATGGTAAAGGAAAAGGAAATGGGAAGAAAGAAAAATCAACAACAATGAAGGAAGAGAAGCTCTCTTGCAAGAATTGCATGAACGAAGGGCATGATGATGAGCACTATTGGAAATTTCACCCAGAGAAGAGACCAAAGTGGTTCAAAGAAAGGGAAGGGAGGCAAAAAGTTGCAACATCAACACAACCAACAAACTTGGGATTGGGTTCAGGTGATGAGTCTAAGATTACAACACTTGGTTTGATAGGTAAAATTGGTGATGGTTTTGATTCAAGAAACAAATTGTTTCATATAAGAGTCGTAATGAAACATACTAAAGATTGATACATTGATAGATAGTGTATCTCAATCTAAACTAATTTCAGAAGAAGTGGTTAAGAAATTGGTATTAAACACTAAGATGCATCACGAAACCTATTCACTAAATTGGATAAGAAAAGATCATAAATTTATCATAACAAAGCAATGTATCATAAAGTTTGCAATTACATATAATTATGTGGATGAAGTATCATGTGATGTGGTGTCGCTATAAACATGGGAATGGTCTTAGGTAGCCCTTATTTATATGATCACAAAGCAATATTCTACAAAGAACATAATCAATATCACTTAACCAAAGAAGGGACAAAATGTGTTGTACATTATCATCACATAAAACCAAATCAATCTCTTCTAACAATGGAACAATTAAAGAAGATAGATTATGCAAGCAATACAACTATAATTGTGCCAAGTAAAGAAATTGATCTTAAGCATGAACATAGGAGATGGTTGTAGGATGGGAGTTCAATCATACTTTGCTTCAAGATAAGTTAATGTCATGCAATCCCATCAAACATATTGGTTCATTTTCAGTCATATTTATGATGTTATCGCCGATAATGTTTTCTACTTGGATGGTAGTAGATTCAGTAATATGTGAACAAGTTCAAATGGCTAACAATATGATTTGAGTTTTCATGGTTATTATGCAATTGATTATGATGTGATAGGTGCACATGACATAGTTTAAAGACAAAGGACAAGTGGGGAGGCCTATCCCACACTCGATGACTGGTTAGTATCCTTTTGGAGGACCAAAAGGTTTAGTGGGGAGGAATGATCCAAAATGGATCCAGGAAGGACAAAATTTCAAATTTATAGAAATCTTAAAAAACTAGTGCCATTGTGTAGGGATCGTCATGACGATTTCAATAATATGCGTTTTTCTAAAAATGGACACCGTATGCGAAAATTATCACGTTCTGAACTTTTTCTCAAACAGGAAAAAAAGTCAAAGTCAATAGTCAAAGGCCGTACTGATGATGTCATCATATGATGTCAGCATTATGTCATCAGATGATGTCAGCATGATGTCATGATTATGTCAGCATGATGATGTGGCAATACCAGGTGGTGACACGTGTCAGACATTTTTGGCATTTTCGGGTTGAGTTGGCACAATATAGATTTGACACATATATTGTACGAACACTGATGTGGAAGTGCATACAATAACATGGAAGGATCATATCATGACATATGGCAGTACGAATTAACAAGTGGAAGTGATGTGGCCCAGTGATAGGTTGACATGCGACCAACACGTGTCTGTTTGGATGGAAGGTGTGCTTACTCGACATGCTGACTGTGTTGCTAACTGTGTGCTGACTATTTGTACGATGAAGAATCATAGGGTGACACATGGCCCAATCATAGGGTGCCATGTGACACCTCGGATGAGGCCAATGTTGGCTAGTTCAAAAATTTCTTGCACTTCTGGGGGATCGAACCCCTGACCTTTCGGGAGACCAATAGAGTACATTCCATGCGTCAATCGACAAGTCTACTATGTTTCTTGTTTAAACATATAGTGGATTATGGTTTTAAAGTTGGTTAGCGCCGAAGTTGGGGAATGTAGTGCCAGTCGGCAGGGCTAGCCTGCTGACCAAGGTAGTAGACTAGGGGCTTATACTTTGACCATGGTGCAGGACCAAGGCCACATGCCTTCTGATACGACCAGAGATCCAGATGACTTGGGCATGAGCTTGGCTATTTATCCTATGTGCTGGCCATATGGACCATACGACCCATAGTTGATGGAGAAAAGGGGGCATGACCCAACCCGAGGCCACATGGCGCTTCCCATGTGACTAGGATCCCAATTAAAAGGGGTAGGCACACAAAGGTTTTCCCATAAGTGGGATTTTGACCATATTATTGGATTTTTAAATGATATTAGCCTGATTTTAGTGTGATTTTTCCCATTTTTGAGGATCTGGAGCCCGATTTTAGGCCATATCTTGGGAGGAAGTTTGGAGGTGAACCCCAACTCATAATATTTATAAACTAGATGTTTTTAATAGTCCAAGGAGGTTTAGAGGGGTGGTGGAAGCACATTTCAGGATTTTGTATAAGGTATCTACGACATAAGTGTCATCCCTTATTTCATTTTGTTGGAATGTATCTAACAACATTCCCTCCATGGATTGGGTATCCTAAAAGACATCATCCATACCATCCTCTATATCATTTCCTTCATCCCCAACATGTGAATAATTGGTGATATTGTCAAGGTTTTGAATTGGTGACTCTTGACATGGTGGGAATTGAATAGGTGGTTGTTTCAACCATTCTCAATATTCTTCCTCTTCGATCTATTTTCGTTTAGCAACAAGATCGCAAATTGACATCGTAGTGGGGTGCAACGGTAGATGGTGGACATGTCACTTCTCATCATAATGTTGATTGTAAAAATATTGAACATTACATCGATAATATTAGTAACACAATGCTTTTAATATGCTCAAACATTATTCCAAACACTTATTAGAAGCATGGACATTTTTTTCCCAATAAAAAAAATGAAAGCAACCCCTTTATAAAACAAATGTCAAATTAAACAATAAATTTACATTAGTTCCATTGAAAATCCAAAAAGACAATTACTAAATCATGTTTTTCTTACTCCCTATGGGGATGTCTATAGAAAAGTGATCCAATTCACCATGTAATACCATTGACCTAGGATGGTTTCTAGAAAATGGCATGTTAGGATTAGTAGGGTAAAGAAGCTATCCATTTTCATCAAAAAAATGCTTTTGGAATATTTCTCTTTATAAGAGCTTGTGTAATTTTGGGACTACAAAAGTATATTAAGTATTTGAACTCAATACTATATCTTGATCCTACAAAATTTAATGAACAATTATTAAACTGCACCTACAAACGTAACATAAATTCATTGATATAAATGAATTATCATAAAAATCTAGACATACTACAATCTGTGTGAGATAACTTGAAGGACTTCCAAAGATACATAATGAGTTGGAATTTGAAGAATTGACCATTTGAGCCAAAAATGTCATCTTGGGTAGCATAGAAAAATATAAATTCAAAAAATCTTTGAAGAATAGAAGGGGATAAGATTGAGATCCAATATTGGATTCTACAGATCATCGAAAAATCATGTTCTTTATTGAAAACACACTTAAAAAATCATTGTTTTTTTCGACAATATCATTGTTTTTTTCTACAATATCATTGTTTTTTTCCACCTAGTTGTACAAGAAGTATTAATCCAGATTTACAAAATCTTAAATAGTTACTCGATCCCTAAAAATATCCTCCTCAAAAATAGAAAATGTGAATTTGATGCTCAACCCTTCTCCCTCTCTCTCTCTCTCTCTCTCTCTCTCCCACTCTCTCTCCTCTCTTTACCTTTCTCTACCTCCCTCTCTCTCTCTCTACCCATCCTCTCTCTCTCTATCTCACTTTGGACCTCTCTCTTGCTCTTTTTGGCTCTCTCCCTCCCTCCCATTCTCTCCCAGTCTCCCCCCTCTCTCTCTCTCTCTCTTGTATCTATCCCTCTTCCCCCCTAACTCTATATCCCCTTTCCTCCCTCACTCATTTTCTCCCCTTTCATCTCTCTCCCTCTCTCCCCCCCCCACTGGTGCGCACCAGTGCATTTAATTGAGAGAAGCACCATATAATGACCTACATTGCCTTTGCAAAGAAAAACCTATGCAAAATTTAAATGCGTATGTTTGTATTTGCATTGTGCAAATTTAAATATCTTACGTCATGTTATTACTTACACACCACACTAGGGAATTATTTATTACACATCGGGTTGGGGCATTATTAATTACACATTGCACTTGTGTGTTTTGAACTGTATAACACATCGATTGAAGCAAGTTAGAAAATTAACGTGCGCTTGCTATCAATACTTTGAAATTATTACAATAATAAATAGATGTGTTATACGTACACATCACACTGACGTGATAAAAACGGTATAACACACTAAAAGTGTAACTTTCAAAAATAAAAACATCATGCACATTTATCATCAATGTGTCGAAATATACAATGAAAAAATGAGCGAGAATTTGAGTATTTGTGTTTATAAATGAAAACCCTATTCATTCTTTTATTTTTTTTCCCAAATTTAAAAAGGAGATTTGTGCAACAAAACATTATCAACAAAGAGTTCAAAGTGGGCGGATTTTTTTTGAAGAGACAAATCCGAGGTTGATTATAGAAGATCACATAGAAATCTGCATAGGATAAATTTCAAGTATATGATTTCATTCTATTAATGATTTTAATAATTCTTCGATTTGATTCAAACAATTTTCAGTGCATTCCTAAAAAGAAAGAAGCGTTTCATAGTTACCTTCAGTATTGGAAGCCCTAATTGCCTCACTATTTTTTTTCTTTCTCATATATTTCAGAAGAAGATTTTTTTTTAAGAAAAAAATCTTTCTAAGGTTTGTTTATTTATATATGGGCATTCCTATTCATTCCAATGAAACCACTCATTGCATTGGATCCCAAGCCATCCTGTCACTATCATTTGTTTTTGAAAATCCTTCATGGTGAACTGTACACTCTGTACATAGGAAGAGAGCACCAATGTGTATTTGTTTGTAAAAAACACCAATTTATTTAAATTAGAAATAATATTTAAAAATCCTTTTCATAGTCGATGATGCACATTTTACCTAGATACACACTAGGGCGCATTGTTTACAAAGTGCACTGTTGATTTTAAAATGGATTTTTTTTAACAGGGAAATAACCATTTATTGAATTTGATCATTGCTCGACAATGTGTAATAAATAGTACTTAGTAAGTTGTTCTTTTCTTAATTTATAAAGCACTGACTGAATACAAAAAATTGTAAAACATTTTCAATTTCACAATGACATTGTTATACTATACCAGTGTGTATATGTATGGTTGATGCACCGATGTGTATAAATATTGTTGATTCCCTAGTGCGGATGAAGTTACTATACGCACCAAGATCTTATTTTTTAAAAAAATTAATTAATTTTTATATCTAATGATTCATACATTTTTTTGTTTTTTTTCAAGGAGATTTTGAAAATTCCAAGGGAGAAACAAGGGGAAAGCCAAGGCATGTCAGTAGGGATGTCCAAAAAAATGTAGGAGAATATGGTAAAATAAATGAACATAATTGGGTTGCAAGATGATCCATGTCAACCACAATGTGCATCAGAGGTATGGAACTTCATTTATTTATTCTTTTATGTACATTGGATTTAAGTATCACACGGAATACTTATTTTCAATCGTTTTGTTGCAGAAAAGAAAAATAAATAGAATCCATTCAACACATAAGATGGGACGATGAGGAATAAAATGGTTGATCACAAACTTTGTGAGTATTTATGTTTTTGGCCTTTCTTAAGATTTCATTTTTGTTGTGATCTTTATATTTAAATAATTAATTTACACCTTTCCATGGATGTCTTCTAGTAGGTGCTAACATACAAAGAAGAGACAACCCATGAGCTGATAAACACTGGGTTAAGTATGGGTTGTGAGTATATGTTGAAGAATGAAAGTTTAATTGAGCAATTTGTAAGTAGCTATGTTGTTTAATTTCCCTTTTTTTATAACTAATGAAAAAATAATAAAACTTTATATTGATTATATCGATTATGTTTTGTCATGTCATATTAAACATGCAGGAAACAATGTATTGAATGCAACCAATAGAGGATATTTTGAGAGAATTCATGAAACGTGTCTTTGGAAAAATGTGTATTTTTTATGATTGAATTGGTGCTAAGGCATTCTTTTTTATTTACGTAATCATGTATATTCTAATATATATATATACTTATTACAATTTATTTCTATGTTTGTAGATGGAAGATGACGGGGTGGAACATAAAAAACAAGTCAATCAAGAAAAAATTATGTTAAAAAACCAAAGTACAATATAACCTACAAATGATGAATAAATGATGCATGCACACAACTTGAGAAATGTCAATAGTTCAACTGAATAATGACAATCAATATAATTGAATTTTACTGCAAGTTGTTTGTTTTGGAATATTTGTCTTTGAAAACCAAGGTTTTTATTTAATGTACTCGAGATATTGTCCCAATTGCATGAGTACATGTTACCAATAAGTCTAACAATTACAAATTGGTTGCAATTAGATTATTGTACTAGACATTTACGTTTCCCTTTTTTGTATGAAGATGAGTCTCTTATTCATATATACTAAAGTGGGTTTCTTATTTCATTGCATTGTCGAATGTTGTAAAATGTTGCACTCCTAAATAATTAATGTGGATGATTTATATTGTTAAAAATTATAGACGTGGAATTGGTTGGATAATGCATTAATGCAATCATTATATCGAAATGCAATAACAAAAATATAAAACAATATTATTATAAAAAATGATTTTTAAATGATTAATTGAAAATTTGTAAAAAACAATGAATTAAAATATATACATATCAATGCACTGGGTGCGTGCGATAATATAGAAATCAATGTCTTTCAAGGCATGATATGCATCGATGCACATTAATTATAATAACACACCAACACAAACTATTGAGAAACGTGTCGTTATGTAAACGATATAACATACAATGATATTTATCGTTTCAAAATTGTATCGTGTTCATGTTTAAAATATACACTAGGGAAGTAAAAATAATTTAAGTACCATCGTGTTACATTTATTATACGCATCCGGGTTCTAAATATTATTTATGCACTGATTCCTTTACCATAATTTACACATCGGTGCTTAGTAAAAATAATGGCATCGACATCTAACCTAGAATATTTGAAATTTCACTAACCTATAATGTACATGGTAAAACATATACCAATATGTTCTAATCACATAAACACTAGGGTGCATGCTATATTAAATGCACCTGGTCTTAGGATAAATTGATTGCACCAATGCTCACTATAAATTAAATTCCCTAGGGTGTGTAAATCCTAAAACACATTGGTGCTTTATAAGAAAACATGGTGGAATCAATGCATAGAAATTATAAGAGCATCAATGCTCTGCATATGACGAAAAAGGTAGAATCTATGTGCAATAGTTATAAAAGCACTGAGGCATTTTTTTATTATATTAAACATCGGGGTGTTTGTATGATATTAAATCACCAATCAATTTTGATTATAGTTATGCACTGATGTGTGTTTGGCAATACTGCACCGATGTGTTTTAACAAGAACAACATCGAAAAAAAGACCTCCACTACAACCTCCACCTTCCCAAATTGTTTATTTATATGGAACATCCGCTAAAACCTCTGCAGTCAATAGAGGAGGATGTAAGAGAGTTTTTTTTGAAAATTTTTCCAAATTTTGTAATACTAAAAAGCTCAACAAAAACCTCCGCTAGAAGGTGTTCCCCTTGTAGTGTCTTCACTTAAAATGAGCAAAGGTTACTTTTATAAACTTTGGACCATGATTGGACAATTTTGTAGTGAATCATGTAATGCTATATTTAACAATTCCTTTTTTTCCAATGATTAGATAGAGCCAACGACCTTTCAATATTATAGATATCCATCAAATGAGATTAAAATGTATTTAATATTACTTTTTATCCATTGAAATTAAAATTAAAGACGTTAGGTTGGTGATGACGACGATGATGATGATGATTAATATCCACCGAAATCAAATTTGTCTATCAGACCTTAAGATGATAAGATATTACTTGAAAATCTTTAGAATTTTTTTTCTATGCTCGAAAAGCATTGAGAGAAGTGTTCCAAGATCACCATAGTTTTTTTGAGCTAAAAGGTATGGAAGGTTGGTAGTGTGACAAATATTTTGAAATTGAGATCTAATCTGGGTGTAGGTTGGACAATCTAAGAGAATGTCTTTTCATATTCAACCTTCTTAGTGTCAGAAAGGTAACACACTCTTTCATCCCATGGTGTTTTAGGAATTGACAAACGCCCTGTTTCACTTTGGAGCTCGTGAGAATTTGTTATTATTTTAGCAAGGATTATTTTTTTTCTTTACACTTGTCAAAACAAAGAGACAATTTTGATCTTATATATTAGGGTTGATTACATCCTTATTATTCTTAGAATTATTTTAAATATTTTGTAATTAAAATTCTCCAATAATGTCATTACTGTTGTATAATTTTAATAAAATGTTTATAATTTTTTAAATAATTTTAATATTTTAAAATAATTGCACCAAGTTATACAACCCAATATGGGAGAGATGTTCATGTAATATAATGCATTAAAATAATAGTAATAAATATAAAAAATAATAATAAAAAGTAGAAAAAATTGTATATATGTGTGTGTGTGTTAAATTTATTTAATTAAATTAAATTGTTAAATTTAAATAATAATAACAATAATAACATTAATAAATTGTGATCTATAAACTTTCGATAAAATAGCTTTACATTTTTTTCTCTATTACCAACTTTATGATTCTATTATTAAACAAATATGTAAAAGTGTGTAAGTATTAGTTCAATATTCTATTAAAAACACATGTTAAGTATTGTATTTCGTTAATTTTGTATTAAAAAGTATGAAAATTTTGGATTTGGATAATGAATGAAAAAATTAATTTGAATAATTACTCTTATGAAATGTTATTTTGTCCATTATTTTAATGATAAAGTTATAATAATTGTTTATTAGATTCATAATAGTTATATTTAATAATTGTTCATTATTTAAAATTTATAATTCATTAACTTTAAATTATTAAATAGAAAAATGAAACCATTATTAATAATGAATTTTGATATACACTATTTGTTTTAAATGACTTTATAATTTTATGCTCTACTACCAACTTTATGAATCTCGTCATAAGGAATTGTAAGTATTATATTTGGTTGGTGAATAAAATAATGAATGTGTTAAGGTTAAGGTTAAATATTTGGAATTTGGAATAGTTTTACAAGAATATCACCAAAATTTTTATAATTCAAATTTTAAGAATTAGTAAAAATGGCAAAGCTTTCTATACTTTTAGATAAGTATGGATCCTAAAATATTTCCTTAATTGCGGCTAAGCTCTAGAAAAGACTCTTTTAGAATTTCCATTTTCTTCCTATATTGACACTTATTTCAAGGAGAATGTAAAAATAATGATTAATGTAAGTTTATATATTTATAAAACTAAAGGATGGAGTAAAATAGGTTAAGTCCATGATAGATGCACTAGTTAAGGTTGGGAATTCAACCCAATATTAGTAATTTTGTGTGATTCCATCCACAATGCATAGATGTTGAAAGAATTTTTTTTGTTGGAAATTCCCCTAGAAGTTCCTTCTAATTAAGTATATATTTAATTTAATTTTCAATTTTTCAAACAATACAAATTTTAGGGTTTGATTTTTTAATGTCATCGCTTTTTAAGGTTTAGAATACCATCAATCCCCATCTAGAACATGTGGATAAAAAAACACTTGGTTGCACTATTTTGGAAAAACCTAAGGCTAGTTCGTTTCAACCCATGATTTTTAGAGTTAATACATACTAACCCACTATCATGATTTTCCTTTAGATTTCTCTGATCGAAGGTATCCCACCACTTGCAAGTAAAAATAACACTATGAAAATATGAGAAGTCCACTTGCATGATCTTTTGTATCTTTCCAATGTAATCTAAGTTCCCCTTTATTATGCTTTGATTACGACAACAAGCATGACTAGATTGGTCGAAATTGATCTCCACTCCACAATATTGTGTAGTGTGTACATCATATGCATCCTTAGTGAAAAAAATGATGTCCATATTCCCACATAGATGGGAACAAATGCACTTGTAAAAATGCGAACAAAGAACAATGTCATATCTATAATAACCCAAGCATTAATAAAAAAAATACA
The DNA here is from genome assembly GCA_009831015.1 of Picea engelmannii. Classification (NCBI taxonomy): domain Eukaryota; kingdom Viridiplantae; phylum Streptophyta; class Pinopsida; order Pinales; family Pinaceae; genus Picea; species Picea engelmannii. The sequence continues at coordinate 254,728 of ML791265.1, read as the reverse complement.
TGTTACAATTCAAATGTGCATTATAAATTGAACATGGTACTCAAATAGATTATTATAGAGTTGTTGCACCCAATCCCTATGTTTAGTGAATCCATATCCTCTTTGCATAACTCTTGACTCACTTCAATGTGAGGCATGCCACCCCTACAACATGGCTATTTTTTTGCAATGAAAGAGTGTTTGAATCCTTGGAATTATAGGCATGTGCCTCAATATCTTATGAGGAGGACCATTTTCCTTATCCTTTTTTTTTCTATTTCTAGTACATTTCATGCCCACATTCTAGACATATTTATTTTTCTACATATTTGTCTCGGTATAGAATACAATCATTTGGACATGTGTGGTATCATATGTACTCAACACCAAACCTTCTCACCATTTTCTTTGCCTCTATGAAACTATTGGGAAAGGAATTATCAATGAAAAGTACCTTATCTTTGTGTAACCTAAAATTATTGGGTAATAGAAATGTACACTGTCATTAAGCATGCATAAAATCAACCATTTTATTTCTTCGTTGTGTGATAATATTCCTTTAAAAATTAGGTGACTTAATGGTTAGTTACCTAAAATTTAAAAAGTGTCGAGAAACATGAATTTGACATACCATACATTGCTTTCAAGTTGTACAGTAACATTCTTGTCCCTAGTTGGGTATAATTTGACCCTTGTCTAAAGATAGGGATGGTGGAAGTAGATTTCATAATTTCAAAGGTATGAGAAGGTATCAATGATAGAAGCATCATCCCTTGGTTAATTTTATTGGAATGCATGTAAAATCATTCCCTCCATGGCTTGGGTATCCTATAAGAAATAATCCATACCAACCTCTATATCATTTCCTTTGTCCCCAACATGTGAACAACTAGTGTTATAGAGGATCATGATTGAACCTGGGTCACAATTTTCCAAATCGTGATCAACAGATGGGAATATGTTTCTTACCAACACATATTCCCATTCAACATATAGTCAGTCCACATGGAACCTTGGGGTGTGGACACATCATCTTCATACAATAGTATGGTCATGATAGGTGTCACCCTTCTAGTGGTGACAAATGGCAGCTTTTCCCCCTTTGACTTTGAATTTTGACCAAACTTCTATTGCTCATAAATTTTCCATACGAGCTCCATTTAACTTGTCATTTACACCGTTGGAAAGTTGATGACGAGATGTATGCATTGATTTTGTTTTTGAGATAATTTGGGATAGTCAAATTTTGAGCATTTCTGAACCATTTTGGACCCCTGTGAGTGTTCCATATCCTCATGGACCTCTGTGGGCATTCTCGAATCCTCCAGGATCAAGGAACATATCTATGATCAATGAAAGAAAATGTGTGTAGGATATGAAAACTCAGGGAGAAGTTTCCTCTAGGGATACATGTGTCAAGTCACAAAAGAAATAAATGCAAAGGCTAGAAACTGATGAAAATGAAAAATAAGAAGGATAAACAAAAACAAGTTGAAGCCAACATTAGGCTCAAAAGAGAAAGTGGTAGAATGCAATGTACTATCACAACTTAACACATAAATGAGGGAGCCCCACTAGTATTGGCCGAAAAAATATTGAGAAGAAGATATGAGGCTTTAATGAAAAGTCATGGCAGGACTAAATAGGGCTCCTGAGCCTATGAAAGTATTTCACCATAGGGGCCAAACTGAGAACATGGTTCTAACTAGGTAAAACATGAAGGGTAGGCTCTACCACATGAATTACATCACTTCTAAAAAACAAATAAGGTCATATGTCACAACTTAGTGGGGTTGATCCTAAGGCCAAATGAACCAAGAAACAGATAATGCAAAAATTCACTAAGGGGAAAATCTAATCTATATGCTAGTTTCGATATCATTACCTATCAAAATGGATTGACACAACAAAATGGTACCAAAGAAAACGTCTCCAAAGTTATATATATAATATCAACAACACTTACCCATAATTTAATAAATCTAATATATTAATCTATGATAATAACATGTGCTATGGAATATGAAACTTGAAAACAAGAAACACTAAAAGTACAATATGTAGAAGGAATTGCACAACCTTGCATATTATGCATAATACTTCTCCATGTAGAGACCATTGCTAGGCTCAAGCCAATGGATTATTTGGTAACCAACCTGTAAATATTCCATTTCAGGAAGAGGTCAAAAATTCATAATCATATCTTCAAGGATAGCCTCATTCGAAGGAAATTTAACATCCATAAAACTAGGAATCGATGATACACACATACTAGCGCTCAAGGTCTCACAAATATTAAGATCAGACTCAAGAGGAAATCCTAGATTACTCGGGCCAAAAGGGGAAAGAAAAGGATTACATGCCCCCATTGGATACAATATCTGATCAACTTTCAAGACCTCATCTCGACAAGGGGAACATGACTATAAAGGATCCTTCTTAGAAGCAGCTGAACATTGAGGATAAGACACCACATAATTCACCTGTGGAAGGGAAGAGTCTACTCTAACACTAAGAACATACAAATGGGAAAACTAATCTAAATTTGAACTAGGATGGTTATTATCAGATGAAAGTTGATCAATAGTGGATATGCTTCCATTGTGAGGAAAATACATCACATTAAAAAGATTAAACACCACAAAATTCATCACATATACATAATCATGCGCAAGAATCATATTGAAGTATAAAGGCTTGGTACAACTAATACATTGACTAAGACAATATTCCCACCTAAAGTGATAGGAAACTAAGGAAGAATCCATATACATTCACTAAGTCTTCTATTGAAATCCAACATCTCACTGGTAAATTACACAAGCTTAGGAGCATGGATGATTTTAGGGGCTAAATTTCGCTCATGGGCTAATTTTCCATGATTTTTCCAAAAATGAGATTCTCTATTTTAAAAATGATTTGCCCAAATTCTATAGGATAAAATTATTTTACCTTAAAAATAGCCAAAATTTTATAAAAAATATATAAAATCCTTAGAAATTTGAATATTTTTACAAAAATACCGCCAAACATTTATAGTTGGCATATGAAGGATTAGTGATATTTGCCAAGGTTTCTACATTTTAAAACAAATTTCCATCCTTAAAATCATCCCTGCTTACGAGAGCCTAAATATTTCCAAGTCGAGGAGGATAAAATACTTACAGAGGCTCTATCATCTATAATACAATGAAAATTTCCTATTGAATTAACTTTAACCATTATATGAAAAGGTGCAAAAGAAGGAAGGTGAGGCTCAGCAAGATCATTCGAATAAAAGGAAACCATCCTACAACTTGGAGGGAGCATAATCAAAGAGAGTGGAATCCCCCCTTGTTTAGAAGGTACTGAATTGGAAATGTTAAATAAATAGTTGAAATATTCATCACTCCCCAAAAGAAGAGTGGGATTGGCCAAAGATTGCATCATCTCGATCACTTGGGTATATTCATCACTCTTCAAGAGAATAACTAGATCGACCGAATATTGCATCGGTGCGACCACTTCCTCAACCATTGGTTGAATAGGCTATGAGACAACATTGTCAAGAGATGTGTCACCCTCTAAAACAAGAGCGGGATCAACCAAAGATTGCATTGGGATGACAACATCATCAACTAATGGTTGAATAATTTGTTAGGAAACTGAAGATGACTCATAACTATAAGGGTCATCAAACATGGACCACAATATTACTATCTATTGAATACCAGGGCACACATGAGTAAGATGATCTCCCTCAAAAATCATATAAGGGAACTTGGGATTATGTCCTATTCATCTAGGATTCTCAACAATATAAATTCCCCCAAAATGACTTGAAATGGATGGTGACATGCTCCCATCATGACTTGCATAGGATGGTGAACTATCACCAGTATGACTTGTAGTGTCTGGATTTTCACTCTTGGCATGACTGGAAGAGGCTGATTTATTCCCCCTGGCATGCATATCAGTAGTTGGTTGCTTGTCTTTAACATGAATCATATAGGTTGTTGAAATATCTCCAACATGACTCACAAAGGTTCGTTTCGTTGTCCTAGCACGACTCAGAGAGGCAAACTACTTTGCCTCGTCATGACTAGTATAGGCTGAGTGCATGTCTCCAAAATGACTCGTATATTTTGGTTTCTTTTCCTCAGCATGACTTGCAGATCCTAGGTCCCCACTCCCAACATAAATTGTAGTTGTTGGAAGGATTTTTCCAATGTGACTGGCATAGGTTATTGACATGCTCCAAAACAGACCTTCTGAGATTGGTAGTTGGTCTCCAACATGACTTCCATAGGTTGGTGATTTTTTTCCAATATGACTAGTAGTGATTGGACTCGTTCTCTCAACATGGCTTTCATAGGCTATTTTTTGGACACCAATATGTCTTGTAGGGATTGGGATGACTCCCCCAACATGAATTTCAAAGTCTACAGACTCATTCTTCTTACTCTTCCTCTTCCTATTATTTTTATACTTCTAGTTACTAGTTGTGATACTTTCACTAGAAGAGGGAGAAGGAGGAGAAGTAGAATTCATGGATACAAAAGGTAAATGATCAACATCCATTCAATGCCCATGACATAAGGTGCTTATCTGAGAATCATCAAGAGCATTCAGGACATTCAGAGTGGTCCACAACCAAACAGGTAGTCCTACATTCAACATATGAATGTTCAAAGTGGCCATCAAGGGGGCACCAAAATTTCCAAAGCATGGAAAAGCATAATAATCCCCTTGGGTAGGGGTCCCTTGGTTGTTATCCTCAATAACTTTCACCATGATGTTCTTATGGAAAGGTTCATCCCTTGTGGGATTGTTCACATCCAAAAATTTCTCACACATTGACTCTAGCAAACTGTTGGTATAAAAACCCACACCTTATAAGACTTTTCTCCATGCTTTCAAGAGAAATACCAAGGATCCTTCTTGACTAGTGAAGCGATTCATCAACCACCTTGAATCAACAATACACAAGTGGTGATACAAACACAACCTAAGGCCAACTATACATAGTAGAAATACACTAAAAAGTCCTAAGAGAAACATGACAAACAAACAACTTATCCAAAACTTCAACCCAAGTGGATAAGGTCCCGAGTCCAAACCAACGAAAAAAGTGGAAAGGGACCTTCTGGAAACCAACATGACTTGATCAATTCTAAATAATGATGAATGAAGGAGTGAGAATAAATTAACTCGACCTCTACTTACCATCCCTACCTAGTGGAAGTAACCATCGCTTCGTGGGGAACTCTCCAAGGGTACTGATAGTATGATATGATGTTTGGCTCAGGTACCATGGGAAATCCCCCATAGTCACCTCTAAGATTCATAGGAAAACCAACTAAGGATACCAACTCTCAGTCAATGTTTGGGGGTACAGACAACATTCAAGATCGAACATAGGTGTAGGGTAACGAGTATTGAAGCTCTAAAATAACTGCCTCTTAGGGAGGTATGGGTACTAGAGAAACCCTGGAAATGCTTTCTTTCCACAATTATCAGTCAAGACTTGGAGGGGTTATCTCCTTCACTCTTCATCACATGACCTCATGTTTAACTCCCATGTTAGAGGAGGCCCCTAGCTATACTTATGCAAAAAATGGATTTTGACTCTCCCTATATTAGAATCCTATGTTTTTTACCATCCTTGGAGAGTTATCTCTCCAATCCTAATCCAAGGCCCTAACCCTAAACTTGTTAATGAAACCTAGAAACAATGTCTAGTAAGCTTTAAATTTAGCATTCAGTTTAGTGGTTGTTCTTTACTCAAAGGATACATAAGTGAAACCGATGTTGTTTGAGAATCTTTCAAAAATGAAACTTATAAGAATAATGTAAATTAAAACTTTACACTAATTATTCAATCAAAAAGAGTTTCAAAAAAGAAAAATGCATGAACAATATTTCAAACCTTGAAATGCAATTTTTCTCTTTCTGATGAAAAATGCACAATGCAACCTTTTGAGAAAGGTAAAAGAAGAAAATAAAAATATTTTATTTGTTATTTTTCCTTTGAAATTATTTTAATATGAGAATAAAAAAAATCATATGCCAATATATTTTTCTTTTCCAAATATACAACAAAACAATGCAACAGAAAGAAAGAATCCTAACTAGCAACAAACTAGGGTTTTTACATTTTCTTCTTCTTTCTACTAAAGGAAAAACTAATAAAATAAGATAAAAGAAATATATATTTTTTTGTTTTGTGTTTGAAAAATATAATGAAAACATAAAATACAAGTCTCTAACTCAAATACAAACTCAAGTTTCAAAAATGACAGCAACAATGGCCATGAAACTAAGATCTTAATAACAAGACTAGTCTTATAGTGATGCAATCTAAGGGAGAAAAGGGAGAAAAATATGGATAAAAAACAAATTCCATTAAAATTTAAGGCCTTACCATCCTCCTATATGCCACAAATTTTTTTGGGACCGAACTCCCAGAAAAGACCCCCAAACAAGCCAAAATAGGGATTAAAAAAAGATGAAAAGCAAGCAAAAAAGTCACTTTTATGGAGGTGTACACGTCCGTGAAGATTGTAGGTCACATATATAAGCTTATGTATGCACCCTTTATCACTTTAGGAAGAACATATAAGCTATGTATGTGCCTTTTCCTTATAGAGGGAGCATATGTTTGCACCTTATCCTTTTATAGGGCATGTATACATGCTAACACTTGCACATTTTTAAGCACGTATGTACGTGCTTAAATCCTATATAAAGGTAGCATATGTATGCATATGCTGTCAAAGGAAATAGATTATACAATTAGAAAAAATGAAAAAATTAGGTCTAAATCCCAAAACACAAAATGCAACAAAGATATCAAAACAAAGCCAAAAAATGAGGGAAACCAAAAAGCAAATCCAATAATGAATTAGAATGATAGATGCATCAAATAACATTTTTTTCTTTATAAAAATAAAACTAAATAAATACTTAATTCAGAAAGAAACACACACATAGTATTAAAGTCCTAGGAGAGACCCTAGACACCTAACCCAATACCTTTAGAACAAAAAAGATTTGAAAAAATTCCTTCCTAGGAAGATCTACATGACTGTGCACAAGGAAGCATGCATACACATGACTATATAAACTAGCGAACACATATATGTATGCGATTGTGTTAACTACAGGACGTGTATATACCCCAAAAACTTCAAAAAGAGAAAAAAAGGGAAATATAAATGGCTCAAATGAACAAGGAAAAGACTCAAATAATTGTAAGTTTCTAATCTAAGTATCAAGCAACAGTCTAGAGAAAAATAAAATCAATTAAACCAAGAAAATAGAAAACCAAATACAAATAAAATCCCACTAGGGAAAGATCCCCAATATTGTAACATACCCAACCACCCAGGCCGGGTCATTCTGCCTAAAAAATGTCATGCTTTGATACCAATTTGTAACATCCGCAGCCACCCAGGCAGGGCCATGCTACTCCATAAAAAAATCTTACTAAGATCTGAGACCATATTGTGACATCCCTATCCACATGTTGGGATATGCTACAAAAAACTTATTCACTGTATACGAACTTATAAACATATACAAATACTCTGGGAAAATGCCCAGAATCATGCACAAATAACAGTAAAAATATACATGTAGGATACACAGGCAAAACCCATAAACATAAACACATGTATAAATACACAACATGTAAATTAACACACAATTGATACTTATCTTTGATAGAAGACCACCAATTGTGTGCATATCTTCAATGATCCTCCCAGCCTTATACCACGCTGCTCATAACTCTCAGCAGTAGGTCACCCTCGAGATGTGACTAAACTCCACTCGGGTAAAGGGATTCCTAGCTAGGCTGATATGTCTCAGACAACATGATCAAATCCATAAACTGCCAATTCAAACTAACAACCTATAGTCTCTCATTCCCCACATTCATGTCCCACTCCAGGAACAGTGCCCCTTCTCTTCTCAACAGTCCTTCGACTACCCCACTTCCCTTTGATGACTTCAACAACATGCCAGACAAGAATTCCCAGAGCATTGTAGTTGTATTTGGGATCCCTCAAGAAATCAATTCCCATCAATTCTCTCACCTGGAGAGATTTGTTCACAGGCATGACAACCTGCATCTTCAATCCAAGGGCCTGACAACCCACCTCTTCAAACCCACGGGCTTGACAACTCTCTTCTTCAGTCCAACTCTTAATTCAACTAGGTACAGGTGATGGTAGTAACAAAGTTAGGGTATGTAATAGGTAATGTTAGAAACAAAGTTCAAGGTAAAGTGCAGGTGATGGAAGTAACAACCTTCAACTAAGGTATAGAGGCGTTGCTCCTCACAAGAAGGGTACAATTTTTTGTTGATAACAAGAAAGGTACATGTTACTTCTCAAGGAGTGCGTGCATGCTCAAGAGGTAATAATGATGGTGTGAATGGAACGAATCCATCAAGAATGAATGGCTCATGCATAAATACCAAACTCTTTGTATGCATGTCCCAAATTGGACACTTGTCTTCATGAAGCTTCATGGGCACCACCTGTAATTCATTCCCTTCCTATAGGAACTTAGGATAACATAGGTTATGTCCATACCTTCGTATTTTAGGAATAATATTATAATATTCCCTTGGAGATAATCCCTTCTTTTTTAGACCCTTTCCTAGGTTCTTAACCCCCCACCCTTTCCCTTCCTAATGGAGTTTAGTCCCCCAGACTCTTTATCATGGTTGGTCTACATGAAAATATGTATTTTATTAATGATATGAGTGTTTTTACATATACAAAAATAGGCTCACTGGCCTTTAACATCTATGCTCTCTAGACTAATAATCACATAAGCCTTCTGGCTTATTATAACCTTGCTCACCAGCCTATAAAACATATTTACATTCATATTTACAATTGGGGTTCATATTAGGGGTATTACATTCCCCTTTCCTTATTTATGCATTGTCCTCAGTGCATTATAAACCATATACAATTCAAAATTCTTCAAAAAGATCCAAGCCTTTTCTATTGGCAGCTTGTTATCCACCTGGTGTTCTTCGTTCGGGCACCAATTCATGTATTCATATTGTAGCTGGAAGTCATTTTCTCCATTCCATAGAGCTACTTCAGCAAATAATTTAAGCTCACTGTTCCATTTGACACACCCTCATTATGAAAACTATAATGCCATAAGAACTCCTGTGTTTCCTCTTCCTTGTTGAACTCACCCTTCTAGGATCATGTATCCCTTTATTGCTACACATTCCTTCAACGATCCATCTTGTGAAGGATTTCACGCACAAGGAGAGCCCCAACTTATTATTATATCCCCACCAAGGTTCTACATTTATAGGGCTCCAGTGTCTCCAACAACAATTGTTCTTCCCAAGCATTCCAACTTTAATCAATATTATCTCATCTGCGTCACATACATATAGTTATCATGAAAGAGAATTATAAAAATTTATTTAGAAACTCAAACTTATTGCATAAGGAATTCAATCTTTCCCTAAAATATGAAATTATATCTCATAATTTTTCATGGCTATGGCAATAGTAGGATGCATTATTCCTTATATTTTTCAGCAAGAACCATACAAAATACCATTTTTCCTACAATGCTTCCATCTTACATTCAACCAAAAGATTATCAGTATTTCCTGTACATTATACATTCATTGCAATATGTACTGAAAACTTACAAAGTGATATTAGAATTGTCTACACCTAACAATTCAATCACAACCATCAAACAATTCATTAAATAGAATGAGTTTACCATTCTATACATATGCATGTTCACAATTAATATCGGTATGTTCATTACTCCATTTTCTAAACAGAAAATTTCCTATAGTCAATGCTCATGTGGCTACTTGACTTGCAACTTTCTTATTGCAATGTTTAACAACTCTTGAAACATTCTCAACTCCATGAGTTTGTAACATTTCAATTGTTAGTATAATTACTTCCATTAGATAACATATATACATTCATTCACAAAAAACATGCATTCAAGGATAACAATTCTATCATGCATAAGTGCAACTCTACTACTTACTATGCATGAGTGCAACTCTCAATGCATATCTATTCAATGCACCTTTGCATTGATTTTCAGAATGCTCTATATCTAAGTCATGTATCTCACCATTGGTAAATTGGAATTCTGGCCAATGCGTTGACACATTCTCCATAGACTTCCCATTTTCTTCTCAATTATTTGGATGCCTTCCTTTTTGACCCGAACACTACACCAAGAATATAATTCTTTGGTGTTCATTAGCGTTACAAAAATGGTTGCAATCGAAATATTATTTAGAAGTAGGAATTTCATTGGATATTTGTGTGGTATGTATCTTTTCCATAACCATACTTTTCCATAACCAACCATGTCATGGTCTCATACATGACTATATTTTTTGGCATCCATTCCTATAACAGGTTCATACCTTTTATTGCCTTAGTTATTATCTCATAGCCAAGTTAACATGACATACTACTATGTCATTATATGCATTCAAAATCTAAGAAGTTTTGATAATTATTATAGGCCTCCAACCTTTACCACACCTAGTGGTATATTATTCCAATTAATGCATTCAAATAATACCATAATGTGATTTTATAAAATAAATCTGTTTGAGGGAATTCTTACCTAAATTCCTTTCAGCAATTATGCAACATAATTTTATAAAATATATACTTGCATAGATTCCATTAAATAAATTTGATGCTACTTGATTAGCTGATGACAGTAGAAGATCCCACGCCTATTTTATTAGTCTTATAATCAACACTTCAACTTTATGTTGCTTCCTTCCATATGCAGCAACATCAACAACAACACTTGAAACCATGCAATAATTCTCTCTTTCCAATTCATATTTGTATGCACTAGTAATGTGTAACACACCCGACCACTAAGTAACCTTTTTAGGGATGGGGAATCAAATTTTTTCTTACTTTAATAGTCTCAAATACTATTTTTAAGGTCTCCATCCTCTTCTACTAAATCATATCTTTCTAACAACTACTACCTGACTCAAATATGAGCTCTGGATTGGAAGTTATGGCCTCCTAAAGCTCTTCGAGCATTATTATTCAAGGGCCACATGGCACGCACATGGGTCCATATCATTCGTACCATCTCGAAGTTCCTACATCCACGGTGGAAGTCCATCCACCATTCAATCCAACGACGAGAAATAATCCTCGTTTAACACACAAGCTAAAGGGGAATTCAACATATGGAACTTTGGCTTTGAATGCCCCTTTTTCCTTTTTACGTGCATGTCCTTTGGAGTCCTGAAATCATGAAATCCAAAAGGAGCTCGAAATATCGCCATGTGGCTCCACCCTTTGTTACTTTCATCTTATATATGACACTACACCCCAATCCTTTGGTGTTCTGAAGTCCCTCTTGAAGAGTCCACCCTTACATGTGTCGGCGTATTAAACGTAGAGGCAAGGAAAACTGTGTCCCGAATATTCCACCTGCCAAATGGACCAAGCATATATGTGTCAGGGGGTTAAATGCGGCAACACAGAGAAGACACATGGCCCTTTTAGTGGGTGACACGTGTCAATTTTTAATGGGCACATATGATCTATGAAAAGTATGAATCTAGGTGACACGTGGCATGTCAAGTAGGGGTCCACATCACCCTGGGTGACGTTAGTGTGCCACATCACTTCAAACATATAACCTTCCAACGCTCTTAGATCTCATGGTCGATATGCATCCACATAGATCCATTGATATATAGCCTTTGTTACTTCATAACTTCAATGTTCGGAGGATCCACTGTGTAACTTACTCTTTTCTCCTAGAGTTGTTAGCATCAGGTTGACCATAGTCTCAATTTGACGGTCAGGGATGGCCCCGCAATGCCATCATATCTACAGATCTTGTCACTTCGCGAGTTCAACATTTAGAGGTTTCGCTCACTTACCAATGTTGGTTGTGGAGCCTGATTATCTTCCTGATTCAGAGGTCTTTTACTTTCAGTCATATTTATACCCCATGAAGTATTTACACCCTAGAAGTATGTACACTCTTCCATGCGAGGGAGTGCAGAGGGGGGGGGTACCCCTTCTACGAGGTCCAAAGGGGCTATCCCCAAGGCTGGGGGAAAGTGGGCCCCCCAATAGGGGTTCGGGGGCGAAGCCCCCGAAGGAAAAATTGCCTTGTAAATGTATATTGTAATTTCATTGTAAATCTGGACCGTTCATTATAAGGTCGCAGATCTAATGGTAGAGATTATGTTAGAGTTTTTTTCCCTAGAAGGCAACCCTCTTTTATGAGGGAAATGTATTGCGGCTATGTTTGATGGCGAATATTGTACTCTGAGATAGGATATTGTGAGAGAAAGAAGAGGAAGTTACAACTGGTTTTGTTGTAGGTTGTATCCCTTCATTTGCTGGATAATAATAAACGAACGACCTGGCAATTTATCTGGTGGACATAGCCCACACTGGGTGAACCACGTAAATCTGTGTCTCTATTGTATTGTGTATCTTCTGTGTTTTGTTTCCTCATTTGTTTTTTTCCCTAGAAGGAAACCCTCTTTTATGAGGGAAATGTATTGTGGCTATGTTTGATGATGAATATTGTATTCTGAGATAGGAGATTGTGAGAGAAAGAAGAGGAAGTTACAACTGGTTTTGTTGTAGGTTGTATCTCTTCATTTGTTGGATAATAATAAACGAAGAACCTGGCAATTTCTCTGGTGGACATAACCCACACTGGGTGAACGACGTAAATCTGTGTCTCTATTGTATTGTGTATCTTCTGCGTTTTGTTTCCTCATTTGTTTTATTTTATTTCTCCATGGTCCTTTTTTTCTAACAACTAGTATCAGAGCGAAAGGTAACTCACAGGAAAAGAGGGTTCCTGGTTCGAGTGGGAGCAATGTCGGAAGATGGAAAGTTTAGGGTTGAAAAATTTAACAGCCAAAACTACCAGTTATGGAAGATGCAGATGGAAGACTATTTATATCAGAAGGATCTATTCCTACCATTGGGTGGAATAGAAAAGAATCCTATGGCTATGAAGGATGAAGAATGGAAGATTCTTGACAGAAAGGCTCTAGGAACGATACGGCTGAGCCTGGCAGCATCGATGGCTTTCAATATTTCAAAAGAAAAGAAAACGAAGAGTTTGATGGATGCATTGGCCAAATTGTATGAAAAACCCTCGGTGTCCAATAAGGTATTTCTAATGAAGAGATTATTTAATATGAAGATGTCAGAAGGTGGGCCTGTTGTAGATCATTTAAATGAATTTAATACGGTTACTAATCAACTAAGTTCTGTAAAAGTGGACTTTGATGATGAGGTTAGGGCTCTTATAATCTTGTGCTCATTGCCAAAAAGCTGGAATGGCTTGGTCATGGCTGTAAGTAACTCTGTCTCTGGTTCAAATACTTTAAAATTTGATGATGGTGTTGGTGTTATCCTTAGTGAGGAAATGCGATGGAAAAGCACAGGTGAGACATCAGGTAATGCATTGAACATGGAGAATAGGGGAAGAAAAAAGGATAGAGGAAAGGGCTCAGGGAACCATGGGAATTCTAGGAAGGGCAGATCCAAATCTAGACTTAGAAATATAGAGTGTTGGAATTGTGGGAAGAAAAGACATCTGAAGAAAGACTGCAGAGCTCCAAAGAAACAAAGAGATGGACAACAGGAGAGAAATCAGGAAGCGAATGTAACAGGTGATGTGTTACAAGATGATTTGATTCTTTCTGTAGATAATATTTCTGAGTCTTGGATAGTAGATTAAGGGGCTTCATTTCATGCCACACCACATAGGAAACATTTTCTAGAGTATGTTCAAGGCGATTTTGGACAGGTTCATTTGGGTGACGATGCACCATGAAAAATTGTTGGAATGGGAAAGGTAAAAATAAATCAACGTAATGGAAACCAATGGTTGTYGAAAGAGGTAAGACATGTTCTAGATTTAAGGAAAAATCTAATTTCAACAGGGCAGTTGGCAAGTGAAGGTTGTATATCCATATTTACAGATAAGACGTGGAAGGTCATCAAAGGATCATTGGTGATAGAGAAAGGGGAGAAGGTAGGTACATTGTATTTATGTACTGGTAATACTGACTCTTCTATCTCTTTAGCTTCTACAGGAGTGGATACAACATTGTGGCATCATAGACTTCAACACATGAGTGAGAAGGGGATGCAGATACTTCACAAAAGAAATTTGTTTCCAGATCTTAAACAAATTGATTTGGACTTCTGTGAGCATTGTGTTCATGGAAAACAGAAGAGAGTCAGATTTCTCAGAGTCGGAAAAGAAAAGAAGAGTGAAAGGTTAGAGCTTGTGCATACAGATGTATGGGGACCATATTAGGTATCATCTCTTGGTGGCTCTCATTATTATGTTACTTTTATTGATGATGCAACTACAAAAACTTGGGTTTATTGCATTTGACAAAAAATTGATGTTTTTGATACTTTTAAGAAATGGAAAGCTTTGGTTGAGAATGAGATAGGAAAAAAGTTGAAGTGTCTCAGATAAGATAATGGAGGTGAATATTGGAGCAAGGAGTTTGATGATTACTGTTCATACCATGGGATTCATAGAGAGAAGACAATCCCAAGAACACCACAAGAAAATGGTGTGTCATAAAGGATGAGCAGGGAAATCATGGAGCGTGCAAGGAGTATGAGGTTGCATGTTGGTTTTCCCTTACAGTTTTGGGCAGATGTTGTAGATACTGCTGTTTACTTAATAAACAGATGACCTTCAAGCTCTTTGGATGGTAGAATTCCAGAGGAGGAATGGATAGGAAAAAATGTAAACTATTCTTTTTTGAAAACTTTCGGTTGTGAAGCATTTGTCCATATTGATAAAGAAAATAGAACAAAGCTTGAGGCAAAATCTAAGAAGTGTACCTTTAATGGATATGGTGTTAATGATTTTGGTTATCGCTTATGGGATTATGAAAATAACAAAATCATTAGGAGTAGAGATGTCATATTCAATGAGAAGGTCATGTATAAAGATCGGTTGCAGGGAAAGAAACAGGAAAAAGAAAAACAAGAATACACAGTGCTTGATGAGATCACTGAAAAAGAAATTCCAAAGGACCCAGAAAATCAAAATGTACAACAACAGGAGCAACAGGTACCTCAAACACCTGCAAGTGTTGTTAGAAAATCTACCAGGTTAAGTATACCCCCTGAACGATACCCTCCTTCATTGTATTATTTACTGTTGACTGATTCTAGTGAACCAGAATGTTATGAAGAGGCAATGCAGGTAGACACCAAAAGGAAATGGCAGCAAGGCATGAAAGAGGAAATGGATTCCTTGGTAAATAACCATACTTGGGACTTAGTTCAGTTACCTGCAGGAAAAAAAACATTGCAGAATACATGGGTTTACAAGTTGAAGGAAGAAGATGGAGGAGAAAAGTAGTACAAGGTTAGACTTGTTGTAAAGGGGTTTGCACAAAAAAAAGGTATAGATTTTGATGAAATATTTTCTCCTGTTGTTAAAATGACTTCAATTAGAACTATTTTAAGTCTTTTGGTAGTAGAATATTTGCATCTTGAATAGTTAGATGTAAAAACAACTTTTCTCCATGGGGATTTGGAGGAAGAGATTTATATGCAGCAACCATAGGGGTATGAAGTCAAAGGGAAGGAGAATTTGGTATGAAGGTTGAAGAATAGCTTATATGGCCTAAAGAAAGCTCCAAGGAAGTGGTATCTGAAGTTTGACAGGTTTATGACAGAACAGGGTTATAGTAGATGTCATTCTGATCACTGTGTTTTTTTTAAAAAGCTAGAAAATGGAAGCTTTATTATCTTGCTATTGTATGTAGATGAAATGCTTGTTGCAGGGTCTAATATGAAGGATATAAATGTGCTCAAGGATAAATTAGCCAATTCATTTGCGATGAAGGATTTGAGTGCTGGAAAGAAAATCCTTGGTATGAGAATAACAAGAGACAGGAAAAATCACAAACTAACATTCTCTTAGGGTGAGTACACAGAGAAGGTGTTGGAAAGGTTTAGAATGCAGAATGCAAAACCAATTAGTACACCTTTGGCCAACCATTTCAAATTAACTAAGGAAATGTGTCCCAAGACACAGGAGGAGATAGAATACATGTCCAGGGTCCCTTATTCATCAGCAGTTGGTAGCTTGATGTATGCAATGGTTTGCACAAGACCGGATATTGCACATGCAGTGGGAGTTGTGAGAAGGTATATGAACAATCCAGGTAAAGAACATTGGGAGGTAGTAAAGTGGATTCTAAAGTATTTGAGAGGTACTTCTACTCATGCATTATGTTTTGGAGGTTCAAACACTTTTCTACAGGGATATGTTGATTCAGATATGGCAGGTGATAAAGACAGTAGGAGGAGCACCACAGGGTATGTTTTTACTATAGGTGGAACAACAATAAGTTGGATTTCGAAACTGCAAAAGGTTGTTTCACTTTCAACAATAGAGGCAAAGTATGTTGTTGCTACAGAGGATAGTAAAGGGATGATTTGGTTACAAAGGTTTATGTTGGAATTGGGAAAGAAGAAGGAGAATAGCAGGTTGTACTGTGACAGTGAGAGTGCAATTCATCTTGCAAAGAACTCAACTTTCCATTCGAAGACTAAGCATATACAATTGAGGTACCACTTCATACGCTCTACCTTGGAATATGGACATTTGAAGTTGGAAAAGATACACACTAGCCAGAATCCTACAAACATGTTAACAAAGGGAGTAACCAGAGAGAAACTGAGTTCCTGCTCAGTTTCAGTTGGTCTTCAAGAATGAAGATGAAGATGAGAAATTTTCCAGGTCCAAGAAGGTTCAGATTCCAGCATATACAACAATGGTGGAGTTGTTGAGATCAGTCTCCAATTGGGAGATTGTTGGTTGTGGAGCCTGATTATCTTCCTAATTCAGAGGTCTTTTACTTTCAGCCGTGTTTATACCCCATGAAGTATTTACACCCCAGAAGTATGTGAACTCTTCCACGTGGGGGAGTGTAGAGGGGGGGTACCCCCTCTGTGGGGTCTGGGGGGGCTATTCCCCCGACTAGGGGGTCTGGGGGCAAGCGGGGGTTTAGGGGTGAATCCCTCGAAGGAAAAATTGCCTTGCAAATTTATATTGTAATTTCATTGTAAATCTGGACCATTCATTATAAGGTCGCAGATCTAATGCTAGAGATTATGTTAGGGTTTTTTTCCCTAATAGGAAACCCTCTTTTATGAGGGAAATGTATTGCGGCTATGTTTGATGGCGAATATTGTATTCTGAGATAGGAGACTATGAGAAAAAGAAGAGGAAGTTACAATGGGTTTTGTGGTAGGTTGTATCCCTTCATTTGCTGGATAATAATAAATGAAGGACTTGGCAATTTCTCTAGTGGACGTAGCCCACACTGGGTGAACCACGTAAATCTATGTCTCTATTGTATTGTGTATCTTTTGTGTTTTGTTTCCGCATTTGTTTTATTTTATTGCTCCACGGTCTTGTTTTTCTAACAAACAACCCCTTTCTCTCGGAGTGTTCAACACTGGACTGACCGCAACGTGGATCCAATGACCATGAAGGATTCCAAAGCATCCCTAGATATATAGTTCACATTAATTCACAGCTCTGGAATTTAGGGTTTTTTGCATTATGACAGCTCCGTTCTCGCAAAGTAGTAATTCACTGAAGTATTCTACATGAGTCACTCCATTGGTTGATCAGACGGTTAAAGGGGTTTATCAATGGAATCCCCCAATCCACGACTCACATTAATTCACAACTTCGACGTTTGAGGAATTTGGTGCTACGACACCTCTATTCTCCCAAATTAGTCAATGTCGAACTGACCTCGACATAGATCTAATGGCTAGGGAGACTCTCGATTACCCTCGGATATGCGACTCACGGTACTTCGCGCTTGGTAAGTGGGTTAGGGTTTAATGGTGGGACATGTACATCAGTCAAGGTTAGGGTCACTACCACATGTTGGTAAACCTCATGGGTTACCATAGCAATAAGTTTCCTTCGGCCGATTTGAAGGTGGTAAGGGCATAACAGTTAGGAGTTCCGAACTCTTGGAGTTCTGAAGCCAAAGAATATTATCTCCTTTTAGGGCTCCCATACCTTGGTCATATGAAATATCAGACAAGCCTTGAGGCTACACACTCAATAGTTGGCCACGATTTGGTTAGAACTGTGGACATAAGCCCTCAGTCACACAGGTGAATTTTTTGAAGGAGGCGTCCTCCTTCCAGAGAGTTCAAACTTAGTATTCCCATGAAGGTAAATTAGAGAGGTTGATACGACCGAGGTATCCCAACGAAGTCTACCCCAACTCCTATATCAGGAAATCATTCCTTGGAAATATTTCCTAAGGGATTCTCAACAAGTGTAGAAATCGTAGATTGGTTCTTAAATTCCTTTAAAGACCCGTGTCCAATAGTTCTCCTGCTGCTAAGAAGAGGAAAACATGAATCCTGTAAATATAGGAGTTCACAGAAGAATAATAAGCATTTATAATGATTTATCACACACTATAAAATTTAAATAAACAAAGGAATTCAACTGTCACTTCCATTTCAATACACAGAGTATGAAAATACTTATCAAAAAACCACAAATCGTGAAGTGACTGCTAAAAGGGGTTGTTGTTTCCACCCAATTGTAGGCACAACCACTCTTGAATGGATTTACCACTGACCACTCCCTAGATAGACCATGATTATCTGAGAGAGACTCTTTCTTATTGTTCTATAATAGTCAAGGATGAAGGTCCCTCTCCTCCTCTCGTAGGGTCTTGGAAAACAATTTTCTTTGTACCAAGATAGGGGGTCTCCAATGAGTACTTCGACAGTCACTCATCAACCGCGTTTATCATATTGTATTGAAAATGATTCCAACAACTTATTATGCCAAAAATGAACTTGTTTCTCAGTTCTCCTTCAAACCAGAGAGTTGTCAGTGCTCAACTCTCTCTTGGAGATTGGTTTCTTGACTCTTCTCCCTCTCCCCTCTCCTCTACGCCCTCAAATTACTTCCTTTCTTTCCTTCTTCAACAAGATTGAGTGTGTATGAATAAACAACTCTTGGTCAGGTATAGAATCCTTTTAGATGGGTACTCTACCCGATCTCCTCATTAACTCTAGAGGATGGATTTTCCAACTAGCATCCTAACTGGTAATTCATTTCTAGGTCAGAGGACTATTTTGGGTCTGAGAAATTAAATCCAGTAAGGTACTGATTTTGTGGGGGTCATCTCAACCATTTATGGTTCCCCTCACCATATATTTTATAGCATGATGATCTATCTTGGAAAACCCTCTTTTCAACAATTATGCAACACTATCCATTTTTAATTAATAACATAAATACTTAGATTACCTTTTATAACAAAAGGTTCATCAAATCCAAAATTCATGCATATTCAGTCTGCCACAGTCTTTTGGCAAGTTATAGTTATATTTACAAAATGGGGGAAAAATGGGTATTAAAATCCCCTCCCCCTTAAAGGAACACCATCCTCTATGTTCTACCTGTTGATGTGCTCTGTATGTACAAAAGTAAACAAAAATGGGTATGTTTGTTTCATGGAATCCTCTGTTTCCCATATAGCTTCATATGGACCAAAGTGTTTCCACTACAACTTGACTCTTGTAATGGTTCTATTCCGGAGTGGGATTTCCTTCCTATCTATTATGCATTGTGGTTCTGGTAGGAACTCTCCCTCTAGTTCTACCTAAATCATAGACCAATCAATTATATGATTAGAATCATGTACATATTTCTTCAGTAACGAAACATGGAAAACATTATGTGCCTTCATTGTGGGAGGAAGTGCTAGTCTATATGCTATAGCTCCCACTCTATCCAAACTTTCAAAGGGTCCATAATACCGAGGTGCCAACTTGGCACAAGCTCCCATTCTCAAGGAGATTTTCCTGGGTCTAACTATGAAATACACATGATCCCCTAATTTGAACTCTCTAGGAGTCATTTTTCTGTCTGCATAGATTTTCTAACTATCTTGAGCTATTTTTAGATTCTGTTTTATATAAACTACTTTTTGCTCCATTTATTTTTGCATATCTGGACAGATTGTAATTCTGTCTATTGGGTTATCCCAATGGATTGGAATCTTTCATTGTCTACCATAGAGGGCCTCAAAAGGGCTCATATTCAATGACTCTTGATAGCCATTGTTGTAGGAAAATTCTACTAGTGGTAGGTAGTCTTCCCACTTCTTGGGATGATGCATCACATGCATCCTTAGCATGTCCTCTAACACTTGGTTTACTCTCTCTATCTGTCCATCATTTTGAGAGTGATAGGTCATACTAAATAATAATTTAGTTTCAAAACTGACAAATAGAGATTTCCAAAAGCTTGAAGTAAATTTTGTATCTCGGTCGGATATGATTTTCTTAGGCATGCCATGCAGTCTAAATATTTATTTCATGAAAGTAATGGAAATATCTATTGCCTTGCAAATTGTCTTAACGAGAATGAAGTGAGTTGACTTTCTCAGGTTTTCCACCACTACCATGATGGCGTCATTTTGTTTGGTTGATTTTGGTAACCCTGTGATGAAATCCATGGATATGGTTTCCTATTTCCATTCTGGGATTGGTAGGGGCTGCAAAAACCCTACTAGATCTTGGTTATCTACCTTAAACTTCTGACATTCTAGACATTTGGCTAAGTAATCAACTATGTCCTTTTTCATTCCTAGACAACAAAATAGCTTCCTAGTGGTTGTGATCATCTTCTGATAACCAAGATGACCAATATATGGTCCTTTTTGTAGTTCATCCATTATTAACCTCTTCAAGTCATCACAATTTGGAATATACAACCTACTTTTGTAAGTTAACAAGCCATCATTCAACAATTGACAACCCTCATACTTCAGCCCTATGGGCTCTTGTTCTAAGTATGATTTTACAATCTTGAAAAATGCATCTATTTATTTTGCACTTTTGACTCTCTCCCTGACATTCGTTTCATGTGTGCTTACAACTTCCAAGTGAATCAATTTCATACTTCTTCTAAGGGCATAAGCCACCCTATTTTCTTTTCCTTTGATATGTTTGATTTCAAAATCAAACTCACTAAGGAGATCCATCCATCTAGCTTGTCTAGAATTGAGTTTTGGTTGATCAAACATATATCTCAACCCACTATGGTATGTAATAAGCACACATCTCATACCTAGGAGGTAATGCCTCCATATTTTTAAGAAATGTACTATGGAAACCAATTCTAGGTCATGGGTCACATAATTGATTTCATGCTCATTCAATTTTCTAGATTCATAGCAAATTACATGTCCTTCTTGCATAAGGACTCCTACAAGCCCTTCCTTGTAGGCATATGTACACACATGAAAGTCATTGTTTGGGTCTACAATATTCAACATGAGTGCATTGGTTAGAAGGTATTTTAGATCTTGGAATCTCTCTTCACATTCCAGTGTCCAAATGAATTTAAGTCCCTTTTTCTGAAGGGGGGTGATTGGGAAACCAATCTTGGAAAATCCCTTTATGAACCTCCTATAGTATCCTTCTAGTCCCATAAATGATCTAATATTAGATACATCCTTTGGGGTAGGCCAATACATAATGGATTTGATCTTGTCCAGATCAACTGCTACTCCTTCTTCAGAAATAACATGGCCTAAGTAATGGACTTGTTTCTGAAAAAAGTCACACTTACTAAACTTAGCATAGAGATGATGTTCTCTTAGCACTTGAAGCACTATCTTGAGATGTTATTCATGCTCTTCTCTATTCTTAGAATAGATTAAGATATCATCAATAAAAACCAATATAAATTTGTCCAAGAACTTACTGAGTACATTATTCATTAAGCACATAAAAGTGGTTGGTGCATTTCTAAGCCCAAATGGCACCACCAAAAATTCATAGTGACCATATCTTGTCCTAAAGGCTGTTTTGTGGATGTCTTCATCCTTAATTCAGACTTGATGGTATCCATACCTCAAGTAAATCTTAGAGAAAATTGTAGCACCCCTTAATTGGTCAAACAAGTCATAGATCCTTGGCAAATGACACTTATTCTTAATGGTCATCTTATTGAGTTGTCTATAGTCTATGCACAACCTAAGTGTGCCATCCTTTATTTTCACAAAAAAGGCTACTTCTCCCCATCGAGACACACTAGGACAAATGTAGCCTTTTCCCATCATCTCCTTTAGTTGTAGTTTGAGCTCAACCAGATCTGATGTACTCATTCTATAGGGTGTTCTAGACATTGGCACTGCTCCTGGTACACGTTCTATTGAAAAGTCAATATCTCTTCTTGGAGGTAGACCTGGTACCTCTTCTGGGAACACATATTTATACTCTCTTAATATGGGATGGTTCTCTAGGTTTGGTTTATTTTCCTCAACAGAGTTCAACACTTGTATTTCATATAAAGTGTTGGAACAAATATAATCCTGAAATTTCGAGCTTTACATTCTCCACTTCATGAAAAATATAATCTTTCCCAAAATGGTAACTTAGAAATAGATTTCAAATTTTAAATCAATAACTTTCTGGTTAATTAGTAATAAGGCATGCATGATATCCGTTGTTGATGAAGTTTTTCAGTTTGATCGAACGCTCCTAATATCTTCGGATTTTTAAAGCTTCCTAATTGTTAAAGAGGTAAATCACTAAAGGTCACTCTGGAGCTTCGTGCTTCGGGCGTTTCGACAAGTCTTAATGATAAAAAACCCGAAACCCAAAAGTGTTCGTTCGTCATTTTTCCTAAACCTTTAAAGGACACAGGTCATAGTACATGTGTATATTTTGATGTCTTCCCTGAGTTGACACGTGGAACTCATTTTTGACATTTTTGTTTGGAGATTCATACGATTCCAGGTAACACGTGGAACCTCCCTTTTCTCGACACATCATCTAGAATGACGTCATCTGTGACATGTCACTAGAAGAAATAACTCTTCAGAAATATAACAATAAACTAATTCACAAATCAACTAAGAACTAAAATTCCGAGGTATTAAAATTTAGTTAATTAAGTTAATTATGGTCAAGAGATAATTAATGACTTCGCACTTTAGGGTTCAAACATTTACCCTTCATAATATTCTAAAATCTCTGAAGTCCAAATTTCCGAAGCACTTAAAGTTAAATATGATTAATTAAAACTTAAAATCGATTATCAGATAATTAATCACTTCATAGTTTTGGGTTTCGGGGATTTCCCCTCAAGCTACATTTAAATTTCCTGAAGTTTGAACTCCCGAAACACCTAACATTAACACACCTTTTTTAAACATGATTAATTAAGGTTTTAAAAATGATTACCCAGGGATTAACCTTCGCATATTCAGGATTCGAGAAATTCTCACTCTGTCTCATCTAAGACACTCGATCACGAATTGCCGAATATTAATGGCATTTATGGCTAATTAACGGTAATGATTCAAACTTGGATTGTAGATCGCCAGGTAGAATTTTCCATTAAAGTTAATAAATTTCCCATCAGTAAAGCTATACTAGAATCAATGCATCTGATGTGAATAAAAACACTTCATTTTTTAATTCATTTTCACCTTCCGCAAAGTAGCAAGTTTTATCTGATTGATAAGCTCACACAATTCCTCTACAATAGGTAACCTCATATTGTTCTCTTGATATCATGGCACCATGGAAAATTCTGAATAATCCTGATGCAGCTAACGAAGTTTCAAATCCAAATGTGAATGTTCTGTTGGACACCATGCCACGAGCCATAGACAATGTTAAATCTTGGATGCAGGTGTTCGAGGTTCTGGAACATGAGATTGTAAATTGTCTAGGATATTCTGGTTATGAAGAAGACGATACTCATGAAGATAAAATCAGATACATAGCTCTGTCAGAGCTACACAAGATAGCTGGATGGATAAGACTCATGTCGTATAACGACATGATAAGCTGGGCTTTGGAGAACATCGATGGACAAACCAGGAGCATCACCAACCACCAGAAAGTTGTCGTTGGTTCTTTCCGACCATAACACCTCCAAGCAATGTATAATATACCTCCCAATCCTAAATATAATTATAATGTCACATTTATGTTGGAATTTGAACAACAAGAATGCATACAATATGACAAGAGTTATCCTGATATAATCAAGTCCTGGTGGGGGCACCCAGAGAAGTTCATGATCGATGCTCATGGCATGTATGCCACAGTGTTGTTAGACACTCACATGATTTACATAGCCATGATTCTCTATAGACTGTTCAGGAAGAAGAGTCCTACTCATTTCCCAGTGGAATGGGTATCGGTCATGCACGAGGTGGCCGAGGGCTACACTTTTAATTGGGCCAAAATTTTATCAGACAACTTGGCCAAATAAATTACATACAAAATGCAGAAATCAAAGGGGCAACCTAACCATTTCTATATTTTTTCATATGTCATGGATGCCATCTATTTCCTGACTCCTTTCCCATTGATGAATTGGAGCTAGACCCCGACCAGTGCAGAGCCTATTCACTTTTACCATTCCAAGTTGTGGGAGGAAAAATAAAAAGATTTATTTTATGAAATATGTCACAATGTAGTGGTACTTGTCCATATAGCCCTATATGGTTTCCCACCCCCTCAAATTTCAGATAGAATTATGGGAAATATGGGAGAACTAGAAGATTGTTTCATTGAAGAAAACTTCTCTTATATCAGGGTTTTCGGATGTTCAATCCCTCCCCATGCTCTCTCTCAATTTTTACCAGACCGATTGGTATGCCGAGAAGTAGCTTACCAAACAGTAACGAGAGGCATCAAAAAGGAGATGAAGGCATCCCGGAAAAAAGATATGAACTACCTTCCCTATCCAGGTTGGTATGTTTTCACTTTTGGATTTCGGTCACTCCAAAGTGGAGGTTGCAACTTTGGAAGATTTCAAATTGGTTGACATTGACTTCAAAAGGCATGACCCACACAAAATCGTGGAGAACCACCTAGCCCAATACAACATGAAAAGATATGTTAAGCCCTAATATTGGCTCATTACCCCTTAATTGGGGAATATTATATTAGTAATGTTATTTTATTTTTGTCATCTTTAGGCCATTAGTTGTAATTATACCTCCTAGTCTCCTATATATACCAAGGAGACATTTTCATTTTGAATCATCTTGTACTTGAACATTTAAGTGGGCTAAAAGGAGGTTTCCCCCTTGAAGAGGATTATTATCTGAAATTATCTCTTTTTGAAGGCATTGAGTACTTTTTATGAGGTTTTTCTATGCTATATTGATATTTGGTTCTTAACATATGGTATCAGAGCTCAAGGTCTTGGGGTTTCGCTGCTACATCTAAGACACCTTGGCATTTTCACTATAACTTGTTTTCTGCAATGTTTCAGAAGGAATGGCTTGGAGGATATTTAGTAGACAGATCAAGCTACACTGGGTTCAAAATTTAATCTCCTGAGGCCTTATACTTTCAGAGATACAACCTATACAAGATAGGGTTCTGGAATCATCCTGAACTGAGTCATTGTGGAATTTTCGCTATAAAAAGTTTTGTGTAATGTTTTAGACCCTGAAATCCAGAGGATATTTACAGAAATAAGTAAGGTATCTGTGGTAAAAATTTCAGCTTCTGGGTCATTTTAAATTTGTAGATACACCCTGCATAAGATAGGGTATCTGACTAGTCCTATTGACTAGTCTCAATAAGGTGTTCCAAGTAAAACAATCATAACTTATTCCTAGAGTATCCAAATTGAGTGGGACTAGTTTCATTGGATTGTGGACAGTCTGTAGTATGTTTGGCGCGAGTTTCAGAATTTATATCAATTATTTTGTGCGGGGAATGCTATACAAGTGAGATCTCCTGGAAAGGATAAAAATTGGCAAGTTGTGGGGAAGTTACCATAAATTCCACTTGGCACATCCAATTTTGATCAAACCTATGGAATTGCAAAGAAGAACTATCAGAGAACTACATAAAATAAAGTTTCATACCCAAAAGGGACGAAACTTGGGAGATACAACAGAAGAAATATTGTCTAGTAGAACCACCTCAAAATCAAGGTTCAAAAGTGATACTTGGCCAATATTCCACCAAAAAAGGGAACTTCTACGCCAAATAAGCCTCCAGAAAATCCTACTTTGACTCTTGATGAAGGTGAAGAAATGCGTAGGGACATAAGTGAACTACAAAAGAAGATGGATTCAATGGAAGCTAAGTTGGATACTAAGATGGATGGTTTAAAAGGGGAGATCATGGAAGTATTGAAAAATTTCGTAATAGAGAAGACACCTAAAAGTGAAAATGCATCCCATGAAATTCATGATGAGGACACAAGGAAGGTGAATCAAGAATGGAGAAACTCCAACTTTGATTTGAAGACCAACCATGTTCCTAAGATTGATATGAATAAGTTTGATGGCAAGGACCCAATCACATGGATACTTTAGATGGAGCAATTTTTTGATCTCCATAATGTACCACATACACAAAAGGTATGAATTGATTCTTTATATTTAGAACCTAATCAATTTGTATAATCAATGGCTTTATTCTCACAAATAACTTGTCACTTGGACAATTTTCACAGAAGAAATGATAGCACACTATGAGGATACAAGGAGCAATACATTCTTTAGCCAATTGATAAATCTAAAGCAAAAGGGTTCAGTTACCGAGCACATTGAGAACTTGAAAAGATTGAATATAAAGGTAACCGATATTCCAGATGAGTACTTGATTGATGTATTCATAGGAACTTTAAATGATAACATTCAACATGAGGTTTACCTTTGGGAACCCAAATCATTGGAGAATGCATTTAATGTGGCAAGAAATGTTGAAAGTAAAAATATGGTTATGGCTACTAGAAGGACCAATCCTAACATCTATAGAGAGAACAATGCTCCTTCTTCTAAAACACCTCAACCTACAAGGTTGACACCTCAACAATTGGAGGAAAGAAAATA
>ML791265.1:199563-225150 GCA_009831015.1 Picea engelmannii | reverse complement strand
TTTATGGATACCACCCTCCTTCCATCACTTCTTCTCTAAAATAAAAATCTAAGGTTCAAGCAGTGGAAGATCACATCGAGAATCAACAAAAAGTTCTCCAAATCTTAAAGGACAACCTGACCATGGCACAAAATCGCATGAAAAAACAAGCAGATCAACATCGTAGTGAAAGAAGTTTTGAAGTAGGGGTTTGGGTATTTTTAAGACTACAAACATAGAAACAGATGTCCCTCAAGCAAGCCAAGAAGGATAATAAATTATCACCAAAGTACTATGGACCTTATAAGGTGTTGCAAAAGATTGGTACTATGGCATACAAATTGGAGCTGCCTGCATCTTCACGAGTACACCCAGTTTTCCATGTTTCATGCTTAAAGAAGGTTATAGGTGACAAGCTCCCAATTCAAACTATATTGCCAGAACTTGACGAGGAAGGAAAAATCATATTGGAGCCTGAAGCCATCACTGACACAAGAATTCTCCAGCTAAGGAACAGATCCATTTCAAGGTATCTCATTAAATGGAGGAAACTACCAGCTGAAGATTCCACTTGGGAAGATGAGTCTTTTATACAGAATCATCTAGAGTTACTCAAGCATTGCAGACAACACTTGTCTCAAGGGGAGGGGCATGTTAAGCCTTAATATTGGCTCATTACCCCTTAATTGGGGCGTATTATATTAGTAATGTTATTTTATTTATGTTGGCTTTAGGCCATTAGTTGTAATTATACCTCCTAGTCTCCTATATATACCAAGGAGACATTTTCATTTTGAATCATCTTGTACTTGAACATTTAAGTGGGCTAAAAGGAGGTTGCCCCCTCGAAGAGGCTTATTATCTGAAATTATATCTTTTTCAAGGCGTTGAGTACTTTTTCTGAGGTTTTTCTATGCTATATTGATATTTGGTTCTTAACAAGATATGTGCATGAAAACTCCCCACATGATGAAATATTCAGGGGATTTAGGTATTATGAGTAGGTAGTGAATAGATTCCAAAACTTACCCCAAGATCAACATGCCAATTTCCTTAGTTTCCAAAGACATAGGTGAAACAGTGTTCCAAAAATATTACAAGGAGAATCGATAGCCGCTCCTACTGCACAAGAATCTATACCTCTAGGTTTTTAACCAAGGTTCTTTGATAAACATAATATTGAGGAAACCCCAAATATCTCTGAGGTTTTGACTCAATAGTTAGAAGCTCCATTATCAGAACAACTAAGCCCCCAGGCCCTAGCTCATCTCAAAGATTACCTAAAGCAAGGACATGATGAAGCTCCTTCGACACCAACCACAGCGGCTGTCAATACGGTAGAGCCACAACCATCTACATAGATCGGTACCGCTATTACTTCATTGACGCCTCTGCAGTCTAGTTTCGGAAATCCTAGTTCCAAAGTCATTTTTGTAGATGATCTCACCCCAATATTGCCCGAAGATATTCCTCATTCAGATTTATTTTTTAGCAAGAAACGGAGAGACATCATCAAAACAAAATCACAAAAGAAAGACATAGTAGTAACCAAAAGGAAGAGGATGTTGTATGATGGAAATAATCGCAATGATTTAGAATTCGTGAAAGAAGTTGCAGGCTCATTGGGTGCCTTTTCCACTTTTTCCATTGCAAATCAATGGTCAGTGGAGAATTTGGAAGAACAACTAAGAAACAAAATCTTATTGGTGGGGCAGTTGAAAGATCAAATATTGACCATGGAACAAACTGTAAATAATAAGATGATCCAAGACTTTGAATAAATTAGAGCTTATGATCGACATCAAATCCAATAGTTGCGGGCTAACCTTGAGGAGCTCCATAAAAATTCACAGGCCAACAAAGGATTGGTCACTCAACGTGATGAGTTAAAAAGGAAATTGAAATCCATATTAGACCTGACTAAAGGTACATCAATAGATATATCATCCTTTCAAACTCAAGCACTAGAAATAAACAAAAAATTGGAAATGGTCCAACAAGATCTTTTTATAAAGGTTGATGCCATCCAGAAGTCCTACCAGGCAATAGACCTTGCTCTGAAGGATGTCTATATCAAGGAAAGAGAAGCTCTCTTAGCTCAAGCTAAGTCTTATTAAGCCATCATATTGGCACAAAAATATAATATCCATGATTGTCCTCAACTTTCCCCTTCTGAACAAATAAGAGGTGATATGGCCCTGAAGGTGTGGGAAACTAATTTGGTAGAGAGAAAGAGATTAGCTAGAGAAGTAAAGGATGCTTTTCAAGAAGCGCTATAATCATTAGACAAGAGACTGATTGATTTCGAGGGAAGAAGTATCACGGAGGCACTAGGGAAAATCGATATTGAAACGAATCAACAAAACTCTAGAAAGAGAAAAGAGGAAACACTAGCAACCATCGCGGGAATGAGCTAGATCGACCTTCTTAAAATAAATAAATGACTAGTGAATCCAAGTTCACAGTTATAGGCCTTAGCTCAAGAAGTGAAAAGAATCCAAGAAAGGCTACCTCAAGTGGAAAGTAAATTATACATTTTCGAGGTGAATAAAACTATTGAGCCATCAAAGTTGGTTGTGGAATTTTTAGATAGATGAAACCAATGCATTGAGCATGGAAAAGCCAGAACAATTGTGAGAAAATAAGAAAATTCCATTGCATTACTGAACATATATGGAAGG
Source organism: Picea engelmannii (assembly GCA_009831015.1). Taxonomy (NCBI): domain Eukaryota; kingdom Viridiplantae; phylum Streptophyta; class Pinopsida; order Pinales; family Pinaceae; genus Picea; species Picea engelmannii. The sequence goes on along the minus strand of ML791265.1, from coordinate 222,490 downwards.
ATATATGGAAACAAAACTACAATGACTAAGACATTATGCCAAATTATTAAGAAGACGAGATGACAGATGTGTCCATCCTAAAGGAATGAGGAAAATAATCATTTTTCTAGCAGGTGAAGAGACAAAAGAAAATTCCAGCAAAGCTCATCGTATTTTACACACTGCTATCTTATTTTCAAATTATGTTATTTTAATTAAAAATTGTAAGAAGTCCAACCGTTTTGAGTTGTGACAGATTTTGTATAAATACATAGATGTAATATCTATTCAAGGTTACTTTTTGTTGGATGTAATAGATAAAAATATCCTTTTTGAGTATTAAAAACAAGTGCATACATAGATTCCAAATTCTGTTCAGTTTGAGTTATGTGTTTCTCTTATATTTCCATATCTCTATATTTTCTTATGTAATTTCTTGATAAAGGATTGATTGAAATTTAGTATCACGACTACTGTAATCATGTTATCTCAGTAATTCGTTAAGTAAGTAGTTTTTCCTTTGTAATTGTTGTAAGTAATACAAGACCTACAAGATATTTGAATTACTGCATCTTATATCCTGTTCAAGGGTGCACTCTTTACTTTCTTCTACTGCAAGCAAGGTGAGACTCATCTTCCATTGATGCCTTACTTTGTTTAACGATTTTGTAAGTTTCTCCTACACCATTTGATATTATAATTGTGACTCAGATAATGAAATACGACCTCTGTATTGTCCTATTATTAATTTCATTTAAGGTTTTTTTCTTATATAACTAAAGGTAGAAAAAGTACTCTTTAAAACACTCATGATGCCTGGCATTACTTTTTGAGCCTTATTTTTACTCTTAGGGACACCATAAAGGGCATATTTTTTTGTAGTACTTCTTCACTTGAAGGGATGATATGTGTCTCACTAAGACAAGATTTTGAATCCCTTGTAGGGTTATCTTTCTCCCTTATTCATCTTCACAGTCCAAAGTTTTATTGTAATAGTCCAACTTTGTTTTATGGGAAGACAATGAATCCATTCCAATCAGCAGATCATATTATCCTAAAGGGATCATGTTTAGAGTTGCTTGGGTGGGTAATCCATTCATAATGATTTGTCATGCTGGTATGACCTCTGTTACTTTTGTTTTGGCTCTAGTGGCTAGTTGTACCAACCATGATTTAACATGTTTAACTTGTTGCAATTTACATTTCTCAATAGTTTTATGGGAAATATAATTCAAATTATAACCATGGTCAATTAAAATGGAAACTAGATGGTTGACAATCATACCTTCCATATCCACCACTAAAGCTTGGTGGTCAGCTTGTCTATTATCCAAGGCTTCATAAATTTTTAGTATGCTCCTAGAAACATCATTGACTGTGGTAGCCTCTTGGACATTGTAGACCCTCCTATTGTTTTGTTTCCTATATGGGCATTCCCTCAACATATGTTCTTCTCCACAACCCCAACATTTCAAGGGTTCTCTCTTTGTGTTATCAGTCTTACCTGAGGTTGTTCCAAAGGGTTTATTTCCACTATGAGATGGGAAATTTTTCTGATATACACTTTTAGTAAGAAGGCTCGTCTTAGAACCTTTCCCATGGTTCTTAAATATTTAGGGTTTAAACTCCTTCTTCTTGAATCTCGAACTAATTTTCTTCTTCCCATCTTCATGAGGTTCTATCTTATTCTTGAATTTCTCATAGCAATACCTTAACTTCTGGATAGTGTCTTCTAACGTCTTTGGCTCATCAAATTCAATTCTGTCTTGGAAGGAATGAGGCAGTCCACTAATAAATCATTGCATTTTTACCTTTTCATCCTTTATGTAGGGAACATACCTTATCAGCTCAATAAATTTGTTGATATATTCATCTATTGTGAGTTTTCCTAGCTTGAGTTCATAGAACTCCTTGGTTTTACCATCAAAGTATTTCTCTGACATATACTTCTTCTTGAAGCATTTCTCAAATTGTTTCCATGACAAGTCATTCTCATGGATTCCTTTCACATTCCTAAGTTCATCCCACCAAACGGAGGCCTTTCCATTTAGGTTTTAAATTGTTATTCAAGCCTTTAAGTTTTCATAGTAGTCATGGAATCTGAAGTACTTCTTCAATACAAGAAACCAAACTTCTGGTTCTTCCCCCTTATTAATTTCTCCATTGAAAGTGGGTGGTTTGGATTTCTTGAACTCTTCAGGGTCATGGATCTTGGAATGTTTCCTCTTATTTCTTCTCCTCTAGGAATGTGAACTACTTTTGCTACTAATATCCCTTGGAGTTTTCATTTTCCTCACCAGAGGATTCTTCTGATGAGTGTCTCTTGACTCCATGTTGGGCCTTCTTTGAGTTGGTTCTCCTTGTTTGGCCACTTTTAGGTCCATGCTTTTGTATCTCAGGTGGAATTTGAGTTTTCTTAATATGATGTCTATCCACGTGACTAGCTGTTGGTCCATGTTGCAACTGTATTTTTATATATGATAATCTTTGTAGTAATATTTCATTAATTTCAGTTTTCTTTTCCTGCTCTTTTATCAACATTTCATTTTCATCTTTACAAATCTGTAATTTTTCCATGAGACGTCTTATGGTTTCATCCTAATTTGTAGGAGTTTCCACCACCCTCCTTTCATCCAATTCTTCTTCTTTATTGTCGGATATCTCCCCTAATTCATGGTGTGTTACCATCCTTTATGTTGTAGTTTTCTTGCGGTTCACTCACTGCTTGAGTGGTGATAATTTTTTTTATGTTAGTTAATGCTCTACTAGTTTATGAACAACACATAGTTCATATTTTTCAAAACATATAACAACAATAGAAAGTCTCATTCCTCTCTTCAAAAATATTTTTAAAAAATCTTCTTATGAAAGGGGTAAGGTAGGGTGTCACCCCTAAAAGTTCTCTAATAATATTTTTATGCTACTCAATCATAAGCCCAAGAAGAATAAGTGTTGTTTCCTGCTTTGATACCAATTTGTAACACACTTGACCCCTAAGTACCCTTTTTAGGGATTGGGCATCCAAAGTTTGCATAATTTAATCATCTCAAATCCTCTTTTCGAGGTCTCCATCCTCTCCTACTCAACCATATCTTTCTAACGACTACTACCCAGCTCAAATCCGAGCTCTAGATTGCAAGTTATGGCCTACCAAATATCTTCAGTCGTTATTAGTTAAGGGTCATGTGAAGCCCATGTGGGTCCATCTCATTCATACCATCCCCAAGTTCCTACATCCACGGTGGAAGTCTATTCAAAGTCCAATCCAACAATGGGAACTGATACTCATTTAACACACAAGCTAAAGAGGAATTCGACATTCAACACTTCGACGTTGAACACCCCTTTTTCCTTTCTGTGCACATGTCTTCTGGAGTCCTGAAATCTTGAACTCCCGAAGGAGCCCAAAATATCACCACGTGGCTCCGACATTTGGTCCTTTCAGCTTATCTATTACACTACACCCCAATAATCTGGAGTTTCGAAGTCCTAGACTCCTAAAGGGTCCACCCTTACACATTGAGGTGTATTGAATGTAGAGGAAATGATATGTGGGTCTCGAATACTCCACCCACCAAATGGACCAAGTGAATATGAGCCAGGGGGTGACACATGGTATGGCAGAGATGACACATGGCCCTTTCAGTGGGTGACATGTGTGATGGGTAAAATATATGTACTAATTTGCCTCAATTAAATTGTCAACCAGGGTAAGTAAACTTAGAGTTGTGACACAATATGAGTCAAGGAAGAAAGAAAATCTAATAGAAATATTAACTAGCTAAGAGGATTGTTTACCCTAGGGATCAACGCTCTTTTTTTCAATTTACAGTTCTACTTTATAAGATGACTTTAAAATCCATTTAAACAACATATTCTATTTTAAATATACAAATCAACTTTTAACTAATGAGCTTTAAGAAATCTAGGATTATGAACTATTTAATCTAAGTAAGAAAATCTATGAATGAACAACCAATCTTTGAATAAGTAAGCAATCTATCGGAATTAGCTTTACAAAGTGAACTCTAGTCTTAAATCATGTCTTCTAAACTCACAATTACTTTTATCTTGAAGGAAATAAATCTTATCTTTAAACTAATCTACCTAACTGAAAGCGAGAGTGTTGTGACAATACTCAAATGTGATGATTATGTCTACGGTGGCGAATTACATCACGATGCCATCTAATCACTACTGAAAATTCAAATGGAATTAACTCGATGCTAACTTCTATAGATAAATGCAGAGTATGGATAAGGCAGTCTATAGAAAGCTTTGCCATTATAAAAAAAACATTAGATGTTATTATAATCCATATGGTCTACAAACATTGTACAAAAGAGATTCGAAATCAATCACTTGTTCTATCACATTGATACTAGAAAATATTCTGTACATAATTAATAATTCATGCAAGACTACAAGATATAATTAAAAATCATAACTGGAAATCAACTCTGATCCTAGTATTCTAATGCTGAAAATAAAGCGAATAGTTCATGTAAATCTACAAGAAGTAATTGACCTAATTTAATAAAGTATATGTGGCCAACAGAAACACTGCATAAGTAATCAAACTGTGGAATGATTTACAGTTTTATAAATAGAAACAAAGAGCTATGATGATATAGTTAAACAACTTATAAACAAATGAATTGCAACCTGCATAACAAGGTGTTAGGTATAAGAATATAAACAAGTAAGTATGGATGATTATGAATTTTCTATCATACATATACAATCCAAGAAGCGATCTGCAAGTTAGAAAAGATATACAAAAGGATACGATTTAAGCAAGTAACTCAAAGTTAGCAGTGATGAAAGCCAAATGAAAAGATGTAAATATACACTGTTATGAATAGACTACCCAAACCACTGGTAGCCCCCCAAGACGGCCGTGACACTACTTCAATGTAAAAACATAGTCACAGAATTAACATAGCACTGATATTAATCACCAAAACAAATTTTACAGGAAAATCCAAGATAATGTCTGTATGTATATATAAAAATCATGTCTCTGGTGGCACAAACCTGCAAGTATTTATAGACTTTGTACATATCTTCAGAGGCCGACCACTGAAAGGGTCAACGATCTCTAAAAAAAAAAATCCATTAAAATTTAGCAACAAAACACATCTCCTCCAACAAGTTCATGTGGTCAAAATAGTGGCCGATGCAATTGCTCAAATATGAATGTGATGAATTCCATAGCTAGAGGGCGTGAGAAGACACATAACCCATATCTCTGATTCTCCCATAGAAGCCCGATGATATGATAACTTCCAGCTTCATTTCTCTTCGAGTGCCATATTGAGGATTGAATGGAGGACTGGATGGAAGGCCAAATCATGTTTTTGGCCTGTTGCAAGAAAACGATAAATGCTAGGAAATCGTAATCACTCAATGGAAGATAAATTAGGATAAAATCATCACAAAACAACGATTACAGATACCTCATGTTGTTCCATGGAGAATTGATGCACAAAACCTTATAATACCTTTAAAAAGAGCTAAATAAAAGAATAGAGAGTATAACTTCCATATGAAAAAGAGATTTAGGCATCAAAAAATAGGAAAACCACCAAACAAACATTTCTCCCATGCCTAAGAGTTTGCAGGTCCCTCTGCAAGAAAAATGGGTCACCAAACATAGCTATACTCATGAAGGAGGAGGTAGAATAACTTTAGAGGCCTCTCCCTCATTCCCTGGGGAATTTGTATTAGGCCTTTTGAGATGCTTCAATTGCATCCTAATACTGTGATTGGTGGTATTCATCTGATCAACCAATCAATGAAGAGATTTTAATTTTTATTGCAGGACAACATTGTCATGGTGAAAATGTTGATACACATTTTTGCATTCTACTAGATGTTGGATTAGCTTAGCATTCTCTTTTTGCAATTGCTCAATAGTTGGGGAAGGTTTAGGCTCCTTGGTATATGTAGAAAGTATGTCAATTTTAGAAGAAGGTATAGGAATCTGGGAAGAGGAAGTAATAGTGTCTTTGTGAGGAAGACTTGGTGTGATAAGTTTAGATTTGATTTTTCTATCAGGCTTAGACTCCTTTGCAGAAACTTCTTTAAGTTTTTTGTGGGGGATGTCATGGTTGGAAGACAATTGAATATGATCTGAAGTACTTGCAGGTTTTATATTGGAATTTCCACTCATACTTTGGGTACTTCTTAGAAAGGATTTCCCCTTGAATCGATTAGCTCCTCTCCTCTCTGTAGGAACCGAAGGAAAATCTTGATGAAATGAATCTTGCAGTTTCTTTGGTTTAGAATCGATAGGTGTTGGAGGTAATTTGGAATTATTACCAGGTTTCTTAATTTTCTTACTAGATGAGGCGATAAGGGAATTGTTGGGCCCGAGATATGATCACTTTTATGATGGTTATTATGCACTTTTTCCACATGTACATATGTGTTTTTCATCTTTTGAAGGAGCTTTTTGAAGAATTTTATGATAAAACGGTATGATCGACATAAGGTACGTATGATTCATGTTTAATGATTGTATCGAGCATAGATTATCATGTTTTCATGCTTCCAAGGATTTGATTCACGTTTTTTGATGTTACAGGGAGAAAATGCACTACGTTTCTGCTTCTGGCACTCATTCTAGCACTCGTTCCGGTACCTGATCCGACACTCCTTCCAACACTGCGCATTACACAAAAACGGAGGGTGACTTGGTGGTTATGGTGATGGTGGCCAGTGATGGGTGAATCGGGAACGTGAGTTTTGTTCATCCTTATCCCCTCCAGCTAATGAACTCTTGACAACTTGATTTTAGGTTGTTATGGTGGGTGATTATTGGCTCGCTCTGTTTCATCAGTTAGGGCACCATTAATGAAATTTGCCAATTTTAGAAGTGGTTCGAAACTCCTGTGATCTACCACTTGGTTTGTAAACATTATAAATACTATCGTGGTGGTCAAATAATTGTTAAACAGTAGAAGAAGTTGTGTATTAGAGCCAAAAACAATTTTGGCTCTGTTTTTGCATTTTTCAATTGCCAGAATTGTATAAAACAATGTTTCTGCGTTTTAATGGTGGATTCCTTTTGCTGAGCTCATGTTGTGCTTTTAGGGAGTGACCACGACTTACTAGGGGGCCCACTAGCAGTCTGGTAACTCTTCTTTAGTTTATTTATGCATTTTTATAGTTTAGTTGTCTCTCTGTATTTCCTGTACATGCATTTTTATTACGTTAATTAGTTTGTTGTTATAATTTAATTGTTTTGACTCTCTTTTGCAGGTTAGTGTGATGGATTGTGTTATCATGCATTAATCTTGTAGTTAGGAACGGATCTGCAGAACCCTAGACTAACCCCATGTGTAATTAGATATTAGATTATGCTTTCTTTTATGATTTTATAATCAAGTTTTAAAAAAGTTTGAATTTGGGTTTTCTTTGACAAGGATTTGATGGATGGATAGAATTAATTCCAGTTTTTAATTATAGCTTGCTTATTTCAATTTTTATATAGATCTCATTTAATTAGTTGTTGGTTAATGTAGATTGTTAGTTTACTTTTCAATATCATAGTTTAATTTATGTTTTTAATCATTTCTTTATTGCAGTTTGAATTGTTAGAATAGATGTAGCATAGTTTCATTTATGTAATTTCCTTTCCTAGACTTAAATTGCAGTTATATTTCTTAGTTAATGGTTGAATCTAGTTTTGCTTACGTAGTATAGAATTATAATGATGATCTCGTTATGTTGTTGATGGTTTATACATGAATATGCAGGGCATTTAAAATTATTTTTGTCATGGCTAAACTCTCATTGGATTGTTTAATCCATACCTTTCACTTTTCCATTGAGATTAGTGTTGAGCTTATACCATTGGAATTGTCCTTTTTTGTCAAGTGCCATCGAGATATTATCTAACACCGAAGACATTCACACAACCACCAACATTACATTTGAATTGTCATAGGTTAAAATATAGTTTTCTTGTTTTCATAGATTAAACATAGTTTCTTGCTTTCGTAGATTAGAAAAGATAGTTTTCCTGTTTTCATAAGTATATTTTCTTGCTTTCATAGATTAGAATAAAGTTTTATTGTTGCTATAAGATAGATATATTGTGCTTTATTAGATAGTAGTTTGCTCATCATAGATTAAGCATTACATGGTAGTTCTTCTTGCTTTCAATACAACAGATTTCCTTTCATGCATTAGAAATAGTTTTGCATTAAGCATTTAGTCCACTTGCCTCGTAGGCTAGATAGTTGTTCAATGAGAAGTTTTACTTTGATTACTTGCAGTAGTTAGTTGTCTTTGCTTACTTGTATATTTTCTTTAGTAGGTTAGATAGACGTCTTTTTCTTTCATAGGTTAGTTAGGTGTGTTTACTTACTTGTCTATTTCTTTAGTAGGTTAGTTAGGTGTATTTGCTTGCTTGTCTATTTGCTTTAATAGGTTAGATAGGTGTCTTTGCTTGCTTTTTTATTTATTTTCTCTCATAGGGTAGTTGCTCATTGAATGTAGGTTGGCAAGTTAAAATAGTTTTCTTTTGTCATTTGCTTATTGATATACTTAGATAGTTTCTTTTTCTTATTGTTATGGAATAGTTTTCTTTACACAAGGTTTTTACTTGCTTTCTTAGAACTATCCATCGATCCTTCGCCCAAATGTACTTAGGTTACTAGTTTCAGGTTGCTCAGTAGGGTTTTCTCATTAGATAGTTTTGCTTGAGTAGATTAGCCTTAGATATCTACCTTCAGTAGTTAGACTATACTCCTACCAACCCTTCTACGTTTGACATATATTTTTCTACAACTCTACGTTTACTTACCCCGGGTTGACAAGTTAATTGAGGGTCTTTAGTGTGTTTTTAGTGCATATATAACACCCATCATTTTTGGTGTCGTTGTCGGGGAGTTGTCTTAAGGTAAGAAGTAGTTAGGAAATAGATCATCCTTAGACCTTAGCATTAGATTGGTGGCGGGAGAGCTTTAAGACGAGAGGTAAGAACCTGCGCATCTGCTATAGCAGGTTCCCCCAAATCCAATGGTAGTTTTTGTTTTTGTTTTTGTTTACTTTCATGAAATAGACCTAGAAACCAGATGGTAACTTTTCTCTTTTGTTTTTACTTTCTTTCATGAATAGGCCTAGAGACCCACAAGGTAGATACATTAAATCAAAATCAGACCTTTCAACTAAGGTTCCTTCCGATCTCTTTGGGGGAGGGAACGTTCCACTCATAAAATATGTAGATTGATATCGAAAAACAAGAGTTAGCTCAACCCAAAGAGCTAAATTAGTCTCTAAAGAGACTAAAATAGGGAGCACTATAGTACAAGAAATTGAAGCATCAATAATAGTGGGACAGGAGGCAAGACCACTCAAGCCTTCCGCAGAACCAAAAAATACAACCTTTGTTTTCTTACCACCATTAGGAGATCCTAACTTTGTGGACATCATCTTTGTGTGAACCAAGTTTTATCAAATGACAAGATGAATTCATAAGAAACTATTAGCCCAAGGGAACTTTCTCAAATCCTAGCAGTAGTCGAGATTTTTTCTTTTCAGGAAGAACACATCTTGACAATAGCCAAGAACTTGTCTACCTCTCCAAAAATATTAGAAGAGTCAAGGTCCCTTGAGCTAAAAAATGTTTTTCCTTGCCAAAATGCGAAGGAAGTTGAAAAATTATGGACTACATCTAGTGGAGAGAAATAATTAAGACCTAAGATTGAGGATCTTCATAGCATGATGAAGGAGAGCATAGAAATTATTGTTGATGAACATAAAGATTACTTTGAAATTTGGTTTCAAGAGGTCATCAGGCCACAATACTATTCTCTTCTTCAACACCTTCTGATGCCCAAACAAGTAGGTTGGTTGGTTCTTCATATCCAGGTAATCAATGCAGTAAATTTTTCATATTTGGATATGAGTATGTTTCTTATATTGCTACACACATGGTTACATTGGAAGATCTCTTACACTTGAATAAATATTTTCCCTTTCTTTTTAGGTAGGGTAGGATAGTAAATAAAAGATGCATATTGTTAGTTTAGCTTAGAGTCTAATGCAGCCTCATTTTACATTTTTTTTTAAAAGAACTATGAGATACATGTTCCTATGACTTGATCTCATTGATCTCATTAGTTTATTATATTTTAGAGTGTGGTTTTTGTAAACAATTTTAGAGATCTTTGTAGGTATTTATTTCACCAGGAGTAGACAGTTTCAAGGAGGTATAAAAGAAGAATTTTTCTTCAAAACATTGTTGTACTTGAACCTTGTTGTCTGCTAAACATCAAATGAATAATGAATTGTTGTAGTTAGCCATGTTTTTGCAAATATTTTCATCTTCTTATTCTTAAGGCATTTTAAAAAGAAGTTTCTCTTGAAAATCTTCACCACTATATAAGGAAGTGATACCATAACCATAAATCTTAGAGGTCTCTCATATATTTTTCCCAAGAAACCTGAGTAAGTGAGTAAAGTATCTTTATTAAAGAGTAACAAGGAGGTCTGATCAACGGTTAGTCATGGAAACATCACAATAACTTACAAAATAAGAAAGTGAGTTGAGCCTATATATACCTTTTTGTTCTTTCTCAATGGTACCATCCACTACACATTAAATAGCTCGATTATATCATATCTTTAGATAGGCCATGTCTTCTTAAGTACCCCTTACATCAGGACACTCACTAAGGAATATAACGGAAATTCATCCTCTAACATAAATACCATCCCAATTGGAAAAAAAAAGAAATAAAAAGTTGTTTTCAGAGTTGTTCCCCCATTCTCTTGCATAAAGCAATCTTATACTAAAATATTAAAAGATGGAGGGCCAGTCTCTGAAGGTGTAAGAGGATAACCCATCGGGATACTGAACAGGTCTGCTGGCAATAGGTACCGGCCTGTGGTATGACTATGTAAACCCACCAGAGTACTAAAGAAGCTTGCTGGTAGCGGGGCATTCTACCTAGTGAGAATGGTAATCTGATAAAAATAAATTTAAATCTGTCATGATGTACGACATTACTTGTAGACAAAGCTGACATGAAGTATGTATGGTTAAGATAAGGTTAATGAACTCCATAAACATTCCATTGGGAACTAACTCTGAGACTATATTGAAACTCTCTTGCCTACCTATTCTTATCTATATATAGGATCTCTTATCCTATAGGTGGGACCATATTCTAACTGTCTCATCAGACCAATCTGTGAAAATTATCTTTACACTTTGCAAACTGTAAATCTTCGGCAATGGGGAGAAGTGACTGGTTTCCTATATTTTTTATTGTGAGGTGTCATAATAATTAGGTGTGGGGAAGGGGTTCATGACTTAACAAATGATCATTTCCTAGAGAAGTAAATCTTTGTAAAAATTTTGTATTATTTTCATTATACAGGTTATTACATCAACAATCATTTTATCTTGAAGTGCTAAACTCTTGTGTGCTATAAATTGTTGTATATGTCCTTAACATACCACTCTGTTGGTTTATTTTTGTTACAGGTTGTTCATTGTAGGTTTGACATTACATTTTTGTTATAGGTTGTTCATTTTAGGTTTGACATTACATGTTCTATGCAAGTGGATTGAGTGAGCATGGTGGAAAAATCAACAACAATGGAACACTCTTAGCCTGCCTCAACTCCTATTCACAATGTTCATGGCCTATGAGGAATGATTTGCCTCAGCCATAAAGATCCCAAGAGTTGGAGACTGTTGATTTAAACACCACCAGTTGCCAAGAGCAAGCTATAATAGGGTTTTCAAAACTGAATTTCAGCACATCTCTGGAGCTGAGGGATACTCCAAGGAGTGGATAAAAGAGGAGCTAATCAACCCTCTCATAGTCATCACCAGATTGATTACATGTGAAGGTAGATATTTTGTCTTTAAAGCCTGTCAATTTTGATTATTAGCTCACTTTCAATTCAATAAGCCATTGTAACTTTCCCTTTTACTTCTTAAAGAGTCTTGAGAAGATGTCTTCCAAAGTGAGGAAGGATGTAACCAATCCCCATAAACAACCTATTTCACCACGGCCTTATCAACTACTTGTCTTATCCCAGTTGGAAAAAAAAGAGAAAATGTGGGTTCATTTACCAATTTGCAAACCCTCATCTTGGGGGGAATTCCTAGAAGACTATTTATCTAGGGACTCCTACTCCACCCAAACCCTCATGCTCAAGCTATTCCTTTACTGGACCAAAATTCCAAGAAGCCTATTGCTAACCCCCCTTTAAAACTAGTAAAGACCAAGAAGCCTATTGCTAATTCATGGAACGAGGAAGTGCCATATCTTCGTTTTGGGGGGAGTTTCCTGAGCTAAAAATGCTAAGCATTGCCCATTTGTATATCAAACCCATGAGAAGAGGAAGTAGGATTTCTGTCAAAATTATGTCATACTGTCTTTTTACAAAATCTTGGGATATTATATCAGCAGTTGTTTGTATTGGTATGTTAAATTATATACTGCTGACATCATTGTGTGTTTTATAATATCCTGTGCATTTTTATGTTTATGCTATAGAAGACTGCTTATACTTAACTACTCTTTGTGACAAATACAAAGTGATTACAACTGCTAAATACTTACTGTCATCTGTATTCCAAGCTTATGAAAAGAGGATCAGTTGTTTGAATTGTTACATATTGATGATAGGAAATACAAATTCTCCTCTTCACCATGCCTACTAGTACAAACCAAGACTTTTTTTAGTATATGTTAGTTCTGTTAGTCACCAGTGATCAAATTTACTCTTTCATGTGATTGATAGGACTATTAGGTCAAATTGTTATATTTTCAAGATAAAATTCTTAAATACAATTTGACATATCTTGGTTGTAAAATTGTCATTGGTGTGTCTAGGTGTCAATACTACTCCCTCCACTCATCCAAGGTCATAAATTTTCATCATGGTCATGTCATCATTCCTTGTCATTAATTTTCAAATGATTGTCTTGGTCAAAATTCTACTTCAAAATTGGTTTCTGAATTAAGGAAGATAAATTTGACAAAAGTGAAAGAGGTTTTTGTCAATAATATACCAAGAAACAAAAACCTCCTTCATTTTATGCACATGTGTTATCATTTGAGATAAATTCCCCAAATATAGTCGCTATAGGAGGGTTTCTTCACATTTGGACAACTTGACTTGAAGTCAGTTTTTTAGAGGTTTGGGAAAGGCATTTGCAGTTCTTGATGGTTCCATTGTGTAGCCGACATCATAAAATTTTCACCCATACCACTTTCAGCCCAAAAATCCTCTGGCAAGGCCTCCAAAATACCTATCAAAGACCATGTTGCGCATATTCTAAGAGCACACTGCGCTTCTGCAATTTTTGAGTAACCAACTTCATGCTGGGATTCTGAACAAATGGGAAAGTAATTTTGAAAAATGGAGGATATTTTGTCCCTAACATACCAAAACACAATAACTTCTCTCAGTTTTTGAATATACTTTATGGTTTGGGATATACTCTATCATCTTAGAGGCCTATGCTTTCAGAAAATAAAACACTCTGTTTTTCCTGTTTTAGTCATATTTTCTTTTCGTGTTTTTCTAAAAATTGAAAGTGAATTTTTGAAAACCAAGAGAGGTTTTTGTCAAGGAAATATTCAAAACCAAAAAACTCTCTCAATTTTTACACATGTTTTACTGTCTTATAGTTACAGGTGTCACTTTGATACCTATTTTTCACAAGTTCGCGAGGCTAGAATTGTTGCGCTTATGGGAAGTCACTTTTGGAACTAATTTTGCAGAGGTAAAATTGTTGTTTTTCATGGTTTAAAGGATCAAGAGTATAACATACATCTCAATGCTTCCTCACATGTCATCATAAGCCTCCAAAAACTCCAAACCCTCCAGTCCAAACTTAGAGAACATGAAACACTAAGTTGTCATTTACGCCATGATAACGTTGTCCTACAAGCCAAGATGAATTCTCTACAACATTTGATTGATGATATGACTGTCACCAATAATAGTCTCTGGATGCAATTGAAAAATCACAAGAGGCATAAGTGAAAATTCCTCGGGAAAGAGGGAGAAGCTTCTAAAGCTAATCCACCCCCTCCTTCGCAATTTTAGTCATAAAGGGCAATTTCGTTTTGTTTGCAGTGGGACCTGCAAAATCTTAGGTGTGGGGGTAATGTTGGGCCTGAGATATGATCACTTTTATGACGGTTATTATGCACTTTTGCCACATGTACATATGTGTTTTTCATCTTTCGAAAGAGCTTTTTGAATAATTTTATGATAAAATGGTATGATTGACACAAGGTACATATGATTCATGTTTAATGATTGTATGGAGCATAATTTATCATGTTTTCATGCTTCCAAGGATCTGATTCACATTTTTTGATGTTACAGGGAGAAAATGCACTACGTTTATGATTTCGACACTCAGTCCGACACTCATTCCAGCACTTGTTCCAGTACCCGATCTGAAACTCCTTCTAGAACTACGTATTGCACAAAAACGAAGGGCGACTTGGCGGTTATGGTATTGGCATCCAGTGATGGGCGAATCGGGAATGTGGGTTTTGTTCATCCTTATCCCCTCTAGCTACTATGCTCTTGACAACTCGATTTTGGGTTGTTATAGTGGGTGATTATTGGCTTGCTCTGTTTCGGCAGTTAGGGCACCATTAATGAAATTTGCCAATTTTAGAAGTTGTTCCAACCTCCTGTGATCGACCACTTGGTATGTAAACATTATAAACACCACCATGGTGTTCAAATAATTGTTAAGTAGTAGAATAAGTCGTGTGTTAGAGACAAAAACGATTTTGTCTCTGTTTTTGCATTTTTCAATTGCCAGAATTGTATAAAACTTTGTTTTTTCATTTTAATGGTGGATTCCTTTTGTTGAGATCATGGTGTTCTTTTAGGGAGTGACCACGACTTGCTGGGGGACCCACCAACAGTCTGGTAAATCTTCTTTAGTTTATTTATGCATTTTTATAGTTTAGTTGTCTCTTTTTATTTCTTGTACATGCATTTTTATTATGTTAATTAGTTTGTTGTTATAATTTAATTGTTTTGACTCTCTTTTGTAGGTTAGTATGATGAATTGTGTTAGCATGCATTAATCTTGTAGTTAGGAATGGATCTGCAGACCCCTAGACTAACCCCATGTGTAATTAGATATTAGATTATGATTTCTTTTATGATTTTATAATCAAGTTTAAAACAAAGTTTTAATTAGAATAGAACAAAGTTTTAATTTGGGTTTTCTTTGACAAGGATTTGATGGATGGATAGAATTAATTCTAGTTTTTAATTATAGCTTTCTTATTTCATTTTTTTATATAAATCTCATTTAATTAGTTGTTGGTTAATGTAGATTGTTAGATTACTTTTCAATATCATAGTTTAATTTATGTTTTTAATCATTTCTTTATTGCAGTTTGAATTGTTAGAATAGATGTAGCATAGTTTCATTTATGTAATTTCCTTTCCTAGAATTAAATTGCAGTTATATTTCTTAGTTAATGGTTGAATCTAGTTTTGCTTATGTAGTATAGAAGTATAATGATGATCTTGTTATGTTGTTGATGGTTTATATATGAATATGTAGGGTATTTAACATTATTTTTGTCATGGCTAAACTCTCATTGGATTGTTTAATCCATACCTTTCACGTTTCCATTGAGATTAGTGTTGAGCTTATACCACTGGAATTGTCCTTTGTTGTCAAGTTCCATCGAGATATTATCCGACACCGAAGACATTCACACAACCACCAACATTACATTTGAATTGTCATGGGTTAAAAGATAGTTTTCCTGTTTTCGTAGATTAAAGATAGTTTCTTGCTTTTGTAGATTAGAAAAGATAGTTTTCCTGTTTTCATAGATATAGTTTCTTGCTTTCATAGATTAGAATAAAGTTTTATTATTGCTATAAGATAGATAGACTTTGCTTTATTAGATAGTAGTTTTCTCATCATAGATTAAGAATTACATGGTAGTTCTTCTTGCTTTCAATAAAACAAATTTCCTTTCATGCATTAGAAATAGTTTTGCATTAAGCATTTAGTCCACTTGCCTCTTAGGCTAGATAGTTGTTCAATGAGAATTTTTACTTTGATTACTTGCAATAGTTTGCTGCCTTTTCTTACTTGTCTATTTTCTTTAGTAGGTTAGATAGTCATCTTTTTCTTTAGTAGGTTAGTTAGGTGTCTTTACTTACTTATCTATTTCTTTAGTAGGTTAGTTAGGTGTCTTTGCTTGCTTGTCTATTTGCTTTAATAGGTTAGATAGGTGTCTTTGCTTGCTTGTTTATTTATTTTCTCTCATAGGTTAGTTTCTCATTAAATGTAGGTTAGCAATTTAAAATATTTTTCTTTTGTCATTTTCTTATTGATATGCTTAGATAGTTGCTTTTTCTTATTCTTATGAACTAGTTTTCTTTACATAGGGTTTTTACTTGCTTTCTTAGAACTATCCATCGATCCTTGGCCCAAAAGTACATAGGTTACCTAGTTTCAAGTTGCTTAGTAGGGTTTTCTCATTAGAAGTTTTTCTTGAGTAGATTAGCTTTAGATAGCTACCTTCATTAGTTAGAATATATTCCTACCAGCCCTTCTGCCTTTGGCATATATTTTTCTACAACTCTATGTTTACTTTCCTCGGGTGGACAATTTAATTGAGGGTATTTAGTGTGTTTTTAGTGCATATATAACACCCATCAGGAATCAATAGTTTTCTTGGCTTTCTTATCAGACAAGGAGATAGTTTGAAATATAGGTTTTGTGGTTTTTGGAGAGTGATGATTAGGTGGGGTAACAATCCCTAGATCGATCAAATTCTTGCTTGTTTTAATTGTGAGATGAGGATTCGAAAACTGGTAGAGGAAATACTCCCATGTTTTACTCTGTTTCTTCAATTTTGATATAACAAGTAATTTAAGGAGGCCATGGTGAAATAAGTTGTGGTAAGGGTTGGCCAAATTTTGTGGACCTGGGAAGACATCTTCTTGAGGCTTTTCAGAAAAAAGAAGGGAAAATTCAAGGGTTTGTTGAATTGGAAATGGGACAAAAGATGGAAATGACAGGCTTTAAAAACAGAGTACCTACCTTCAAAGGTAATGAGCCTAGTAATTAGGATTAGAGGGTTGATTAATTTGTCTTTGATCCACCCTTTCAAATAACCTTTAGCTCTAGAGACATTTTGGTATTCAGGATTAAACACCCAGTTATAACTTTGGCGTGGAAGTTGATAGTGTTTGAACCATCGGTCCTCGAGTTGTGGAAATTTCATAGCCAAAGAAATAGATTCTTCGGAGACCAAAAATACCAGAGACCCTATGTGAGAAAGTCTCCCATCGAAATCAAGAGAGAATTGGAGAGAGACGCCATCATCGTTCCCCTACAGAATGGCAATGAATGACCCCCAACCTGCGTGGAGGAAGACTTCCTGACAAGCTTCAAATTATGGAATGGACAGTAGATTAGTGTAGGAGGATGGTTCGTAATGATTGGGCATGGTTGCAGAACAAGGGATAAGTAGGAGGCCAAAATCGGGTAGAAGGCAAGCGCGATAGAAAGAAGAGGATGAGCAATATAGATAGGGTACGAGAAATCGAGACAGAGTACTTGTGCCTTGATGCAATGGAAATGGTTGAGTCATGGGTATATTCGTCATAAACGAACACCATGTGTGATCATAATTGCACCGAGTTTAAATTTTAACTTTTTCTACTTTGGAGGTAAAATGGAATCGCATAATAAATTTGATCAATGAACAAGTTGAAGACTTGAAAATTTGATCATAAAATGAAGTTATAAATTTAATTTAAAAAATACACCACTTGATTCATTATTCCAACAGACGTAATCAAACTTGAATGATCATACCTGAAAGAGATCGTGATCATTTACAGTGTATACAATACCTCATTTGATCCTCCATATGGCACTCCATCCATTCATCCAGATGACTCTCCATCTAGTCCTCCATATGGAACTCCATTTGGTCCTCCATATAGGTGAAATTTATACAATCGTAAGCTGACATTATCCCATAGCACTTAGATTGGAATATTTCTGGCAGGCATGGTGAATAGGAGCATGGATAGGATTGTAACATCCATTTTTGATTGCCTTTTTTATCAATCTGTAACAATACAAACGACTGCTCATCTTCTGATGGGATTGCAATACATATGGAAGTGTTTAGCATTTGTTATCGATCTATAACTGTTAAAAGGAATATTTAAGTGTAAGCAGTCTTTCCTTGCATTAGATATAAAGATAGATAAAAAAAATACACAACATGCTTGTTAATTATAAACACACAAAGTTATGTCAGTAGTATAAAACTTATCATACTAATACAAATGACTGCTGATATAATAGCCTGAGATATTGTAAAAAACAATATGATAGAATTTGATAGAGATCATACTTCCTCTTCTCATGGACTTGTAATACAAATGGAAGTGTTTAGCATTTGTTAGCTCAGGAAACCCCTCCCCCACTCCTAAGTATTGTGACACTTCACAATCAAAGATATAGGGAACTGGTCAATCCTCCCAATAGCCTAAGATTTATAGTTTCCAAGTGTAGAGATGAATTTCACACATTAGCCTGATAAGACGGTTAAAATAATGGGCCCACGTGTAGGACATAACATCCTACATATATTTAAGAAGAGGTAGGAGAGAGAGTCTTAATATTTTCTTAAAGTTAGTTCCCAATGGTAGATTAATGGAGTTCATTTTCCTTTGCTTAACCATGCATACTTCTTTTCAGCCTTGCCTACAAGTAGTGTCGTACATTAGGACAAGCTTTAAGATTAGGAATTTTATTTATTGTTTGTCAAATCATCACCCTCTCTAGGTAGAATGTCCCACTGCTAGCAAACATGTTCAGTACTCCGACAGGTTTACCTAGTCATACCATAGGCTGGTACCCACTACCAACAGACCTTTTCAGTATCCTGATGGGTTATCCTCTTACACTCTTTTACAATAGAGATTGGTCCACCATATTTAATATTTGTGTATGAATATTTATTTTTTCAAGGAGATGGGGAGGCAACTCTAACAATCTTTATTGTTTTGGACTGGGATGGTATTTGAGTTAGAGGATGATTCTTCTTTATGTATTCCTTATAGATTGTCTTGATGTAAGGGATACCTAAGTGGACACAACCAATCTAAGATATGGTATAGTCATTCATTTTTAATGTGTAGTGGATGGTACCATTGGAAAATAACAAAAGGGTATCTATAGTCCCTACTCACTTTCTTCTATTTTAAGTTATAATGATGTTTCCATGGTTAACCTCTAATCAAACCTTCTTGCTACTCTTTCATAAAGATACTTTACTCACCTACTTAAGGTTCTTGGGGAAATTGTACTAGTAACCTCTAGGTTTGATAAGACAAAGTGTCACTTCCTTATGTCCTCTAGTGGTGGAGGTTATGAGAAACTGCCATGAAACATGCCTTGAGAGAAAGGAAGATAGAAATCTTGTAAAAATGGCTAATTTAAAGAAAGAAGTTTCTAATCATAATAAAAATAGTCATTATTCAATTGGTGCTTAAGTATAAAAAAAAGTTTAAATATAGAAAAATATTCTTTCGAGGTAAAATAATTCCCTTTTAGTCTCCTTGGAGTTTTCCACTTGTTGTTATATGAATACCTGCAAAAATCTCTTAAATTGTTTGTCAGAAAAAAAAAAAACACACACTCTAAAATATTTGCATATGTACAATCAAAAATAAAAAAAGTTTCAAGAATGGGGGGAAGGAGAAGAAACTTCCACATCCACCAAGGCCAATGCCTTGTCGGATGACATGACCTGTATAAAATATTCTTTATAAATGGGCATGTGGTAAAGTTTAAGTCAGTGTCCGTTCACTACGAAAGAGACTTATCCATCATCAAGTGTTTTTATCTTAACAACCCGATTATCAAACATGGTAACTAACTCATAAGGACCCAACCATCGAGTGGTAAGTTTTCCTTTAAAATTTTTAAATCTTGAATCAAACAATAAATCCCAATCACCATGTTGAAATTATTTATTTTTAATAAATTTATCATGCCACTTGCTTCTCTAGTTTTGAACTAATATTGTCCTTTAGATAACATATTGTGTAATATCATCCAATTCGTTCAATTGTAGGGCTCATTTTTTTTTTGCATCATCTAAATCTAATCCCAATTCTGCAGCAATATGAAAATTCCTTACTTGGAATTCAATCAGTAAGAGTGTTTGTTTTCCATAAACGAGTTCATATGGGGTATGCCCAATGGTGTTTATCCATGTGATACGATATGCCCACAAAGCCTCTAGAAGTCTATCAGCCCAATCTCTATGGTGGAGTTGGAAAATTTTTGTTAGGATAGTTTACAATACTTTGTTTGTTGATTCTACTTGGCCATTATCTTGTGGGTGGTATGGAGAGGACTTATGATGCTTTATCCCATATTTTTCCATTAATTCCTTCATCAGGTTAGAAGTAAATTGTGTACTCAGGTCTGTGACGATCTCATGAGGAATACCAAAGCAGGTAAAAATTCCTCATAAATGAACTCAACAACAGATTTTTCAGTAGCCTTAAACAAGTCTTTTTCTTGTACTCACTTGGTGACATAATTTGTGCAAACAAAAATATGATTCTTCTTACGAGACATGGGGGAAATTGGTCCTACAAAATGAAGGGCCCATTTCTCAAAAGCTTCTATCATAACCTAGGCATGTAAGGGAATTTCATCAGCTGATGTGGGTCATCCTATCCTCTGAAATCTATTGCAACTTCTCACATATTTGGCAACATACTTAAAAATGCTAGGCCAATAATAACCTGAATGTAAAACCTTATATGTTGTACGTTTATCGGAAAAATGTCCACCACATGGTCCATCATGACAACTTCATAGCCTTTATGCTATCTCATCTTCTGAGACACATATATGAATAATCAAATCTGGTCTAGTATGAAAAAGGTCATGGCCAACCCAAGAGTAGTTAGCACTTTGTGTTATAATTCAACGTTTTTCATGAGGTGATAAATGAGCTGGTAATTTTCTAGTAGCTAGATAATTTTCCATATATGCAAACCACAAAGTGTTTACAGAGATGGAGAAGAGATACTCATCTGGAAAACTATTATCAATAGGAATACTATCACCCTCATGATTAATGCATGAGAGAAAATCAGCTACTAAGTTCTCTTTTCCTGGTCGGTCAAGGAAAATGATATTACAATCTTGTAATAAAAGGATCCACCTAGTTACTCAACCATTGGTAATAGCTTTGTTCATGAGAAATATAATGGTAGAGTGATTTTAATGTACAAATAATTCATATCCTATGATATAATGGAAAAACTTGTTGATGGCATGGACGACTACTAAGAATTCCTTTTCGGTGACTATATAGTTTATCTCAGAAGTGGTCAAGTTCTTACTCACAAAGTAAATGGCATAGGATTGTTGGTCTTATTTTTTTCCTAATACTCCTCCTATTGCAGTATCAGAGGAATTAGTGGATATATGAAATGGAAGGGTCCAATTGGGTCCCCTAAGAACCGGTGCCACAAATAATTTAGCTTTTATATTTTCAAAGGTGGTTTTACAATGGATAGTCCAAAGAAAATCAACATATTTTGTAAGCAATACAAACATTGGTGCAACAATCTTTGTAAAATTCTCAATAAATCATCGATAGTATCTGGCATGTCCAAGAAAGATTCTTACCTCTTTTTGAGTCTTTGGAGGTGGAAGTTTGATGATTACCTGAATCTTAGAAGGATCCACTTTAATCCCTTCAGATGAAGCATGATGCCCTAAGACTACTCCTTCAGTCAACAACATTTTACACTTCTCATGACTTAAGGATAAATTCATCTCTTGACATCTAATGAGATCTTTCTTCAGATTATCTAGGGCTTCTTGATAAGTATTACCATATACTATAAAATCGTCCATATACACTTCCACACAATCATGAATGAGGTCATTAAATATCCCTAATAATTCTCATTGCAATGTGGCAGGAGCGTTACACAGACCAAATGGTAAGACCCTATAGGAATAGGTTCCCCAAAGACAAATGAAAGTAGGCTTGTCTTGATCCTCATGTGCTATGAGAATTTGATTGTATCCGCTATATCCATCCAGGAAGGAAAAGTATCGCTTCCTTGATAAGGTATCCAAGACTTGGTCAATGAAGGGAAGAGGAAAATAATCCTTAAGAGTGGCCTTGTAATATCCTTAACTGCGCAGTAAAATGATTTAGCGTCCACATTCTCGGATACCACGCGTAGTAACTAAAGTGCGCGTAGTATGAAGGTCAGTGAACCTTGTGTATATGATATGTGCTATAGACTGGTGAGCTAGTTAGTATAAGCTGGAATTCTTATGTTTTGGAATTAGGACAGAGTGCCTAGATGTTAAAGGCCAGTGTGCTTATTTTGTATATGTCTCATGATTAATATATAATACATCATTGTGCACAGACTGACCATGATAAAAGAGATGGGGGACAAAAATTCACCATTTAGGGAAAGGGAGGGCCAAAAGTCAAGGGAAAGGGCTAATCTAGAGAGCTTAAGCAAAAAAAAAAGAATATTATATTAATATTTCCTAAAAGAATAAAGTATGGATAACTATTTTATCCTAAGTTCTAAAGTTGGGGACAAGTGGATCAAAGTAGCTTCCAACATGACAAGTGTCAAGTTGGGGACTGCTGATGGACGAAATTGACCGTTCATCAACTGGAAGAGTGAGTATGGTCTGGGGTTATCTAAATAACCCAATCCGTTTGGTATGACTCGTTCTGATGGGTTTAATGGCTCCATTGGCCAATCTAAAAGTCCTAGAAGAAACAAATAAAATAAATAAAAGAGCTGAAATAACTAACTAATTACTAAACACTATATATATATGTACATATGTTCTAATGTAACTGTAGTAGTTGTATTTAAG
>ML791265.1:160292-198988 GCA_009831015.1 Picea engelmannii | reverse complement strand
TACTTTCACATGTAACAGGATTAAAGAAAAACATAAATAACAACATTATAAACAAAAGGCTAAAGCCAAAATGCATATATGTTATTCTATTAAGTTTTGGGATCACTTGTCCATTCTATAGTCCTGGAAGAATTTTTTTGGGATAATAGACTTTAAAGATTGGAAAAATTATTATATAAATGATAATAATTAACCATGTATTGATAAAATAGACTAAAGTTAATTTAAATCAATGCATAATCAATTATTCAAAGAATATGAAGATATTATAATGAAAATGAAACCATTTTACTCATAGGACATGTTAGCGATAATTCTTGTCATGGGCTCGAGAGCATTCGGGTCTGCAAGTTGCATGGAATGTTCAAGCGCAACGCGGGAGAATCCCTGTTTTTCCAAATAGCAAGTCAAGCGAGTGGGAAAGATGTCGTCGGTAGCACCCAAGGTCTATTTTGCGAAGAAGATCAACGGTCGGTGGGTAATTACAGTCAGCCGAGTCATGCCAAGTATAGTGCAGAAGTTTTTAAAGAGGTGAACGGTCAGAAGTCTCCGTTGAGAAATCGCGAAATAATGAGGGCCGTTGATCGCGATCAGTTGATGCACGAGTTCATTTATTGAACTTGGGGTTCGTGAGTTCAGAGGGCAGACCATATCTATTGGTCGCGCGAGATCGTGAGTCGTGAGAATTGTGGAAAGGAAAGGACCCATTGCCTCTCAGGAATTCGCGGAGGGAGAGTGCAAAGGTTCAATACTCCAACTCGCGAGGTCGCGAGTTGCGAGAGGTGCTAGCGCATAAGCCTTAGCCGATGGTTACGTGTGGAGGGCACTAACAGTAAAAAGGGATATATAATATTGCCGAAAGGATCTTAGCCGTCCATCCCGGAGAAGTACATGGTGCACGATCAACTTCCATCGCCTCCTTACCCCTCGCAACTTTGAAGAACGAGGACTAGCCTCCTCCCAGCTACGAGGCGTGAAGCGCCGAGAGCATTCAGGACCCGGGGCCCACTGCAGCGTCGGATGAGTTCAAAACCATCAGATTTGAGGGACACGTGGTGCGCGATTAGGCTCCTCGCCTTTTTGCCCATCGCGACTTTGAAACATAAGGACTAGCTCCTCCCAGCCGCGAGACGCGAAGCGCCTAGAGAATTCAGGACCTGGGGCCCACTGCAGCATCGGATGAGTTCAGAACCGTCAGATTTGAGGGACACATGGTGCATGATTAGGCTCCTCATCTTTTCTCCCATCGCGACTTTGAAACATAAGGACTAGATCCTCCTAGCCGCGAGACGTGAAGCGCCGAGAGCATTCAGGACCCGGGGCCCACTGCAGCATCGGATGAGTTCAGAACTGTCATATTTGAGGGACACGTGGTGCGCGATTAGGCTCCTCGCCTTTTCACCCATCATGACTTTGAAACATAAGGACTAGCTCCTCCCAGCCGCGAGACGCGAAGCGCCGAGAGCATTCAGGACCCGGGGCCCACTGCAGCGTTGGATGAGTTCAGAACCATCAGATTTGAGGGATACGTGGTGCATGATTAGGCTCCTCGCCTTTTCACCCATCGCGACTTTGAAACATAAGGACAAGCTCCTCCCAGCAACGAGACGCGAAACGCCGAGAGAATCCAGGACCCGGGCCCACAGTATTACCGAGAAGATCTCAGCCGTCCATCCAGAGGGACACATGGTGTGCGATTAGGCTCCTCGCTTTTTCTCCCATAACGACTTTGAATCATAAGGACTAGCTCCTCCCAGCCGCGAGACGCAAAGTGCCGAAGGTGTCTAGGACACGGGCCCACAGTATTGCCGAGAAGATCTCAGCCGTCCATCCAAAGAGACACGTGGTGCGCGATTAGGCTCCTCGCCTTTTCGCCCATCGTAACTTTGAAGCATGAGGAGCGGCCTCCTCCCATCCATGAAACGCGAAATGCCAAAAGCGCCTTTGAAGATAGGCATAAGGTCACAGCCCGTGGTCACTTGGGGGTGATAGAAAGAACTGCGCAAGGGCCGAAGCGCCGGGTTTATCTATAGAAGGGATCACTGTGTTCTCCAGATGCCAGTTCAACTTGATCTCAATCCTGATACCTACTAGGAGTGAATGAAGAAGAGAGAGGGTGGTTGAAACCTCGCCTCACTCATTAATTGCAATTTATGGATGTCCTAGCAGGAAGTCTGCCCAAGATGGTCCTCTGTACTGGTTTTCCAACAGAAGCCATGTCGATGTCCTCGACTCACTAGGGAAGTTTGCACACGCTAATTCAGAATTTAAGGGCTCAACTACCCCTTAGCATGGGCCATGCAGATTTAAGGTGGCGTATGACAGAGGAGTGCAGGCCAGATTTGATTGAAGAGATGCCCCATCCTGAAATTCTAAGACGCCTCTGTTGGGAAAATGCTTTTGGAGTATATATACTTATTTTTTATATTTTTCAAAGGATCGATGGTTGAGCAGAGCTCCCGGTTGTAAAGTTTTAATGAAGCACTGTTATTCTGGTTATGCATGAACTTTTGAGACTTCTTGACTTATGAATGCCAGTTTCTTTCATGTCTTTGTTTACACTATGTTAGAGCAGCTCGGAATTGGAGGATCCAATCGAGCTGTAGCTATTATAGGATAATGTTGTAATGGATCACTGTAATAGTTGTGCCGTCTCTAATAAGTTCTTGTGATTTTCCCAGCGCTGAGTGACTTGGAATTGGAGGATCCAGTCAAGTCCCCTTTCAATTTCTTGAGACCCTGAACCAAGCGGATCTTGCATTCAGAGTCTTTCTTCTGCAAACTGCCGAAAGCCTGTTGCCCAAAGTTGTTTGTTCACTTTTCTTACTAAGTCTTCCACCTGTTCATCTTTTAATCAACCCACTGGCTAAAGTTAGGTTGAGACCTCCTTTGTTACTTACGTACCAGACCCAACCCCTGAGTTAGAGTAATATCTCCTTGAGTCTTTATCTCCATTTGATCACCCCTTTATAAACAAATCGTGACATTAAACTGATGGGTGTCGGGCTCTGATCCTGCAAGCAATCCAGGAGTGACCTCCGATGCTAACATTTCTAGCACCGTTGCCGGGGATGAAGTTGAAGATTTTCCCTGGGTAGAACGACAACGATCAACTGATTCTGAAGGTGCATCAAAAATCAGAATTACTCAGATTGCTATTGTGCACCTGGCGACTCCATTGTGGCGACTCCATTGTTTCCAATTTACTGTTTCAGTTGTGGCCACTGTTGGCACACCTGAAAGCCGACCCATAGGAGCTTTCTTGAGAAGGTTTCAGCGGCTGCTTTCTCAGCCTGAGAAGTTTCCTGGGGTAACGATAATGTTAAGATCTGGCCTCTGATGGTGAACAAGGACCAGACACATTCGAAGCTGCACATTTTTCACCTGGTGACTCCATGATTCAAGGATCGATTGGCAACTTCACTGGTTCGATATGGAGAAAATCCTTGTTCGCAAGTTTTCTCCCAGAAGATGCTCTGAGTGAACTGATAGAGCAGGCAAAATCTCTCACTTCCCAACATGGAAGGTCGGGATCTGAGGACAATGGGGAAGATTTTCCATTCTCCAAGGCAGATGTTCTAGATGGCTCTTTCGAGGAGATTATTGAAGATTTTGTAAGCGCATTAACATCTGCCCCCGATGAGCCTGCTGTCTCAGATTTAAACGAAGGAGTCATTGTGGAAGAGGATTTCTCTTTCTTCCTTCATGATATTTCCCATGATGTATTTACATTTGGGTTTGAAGATAAGGATCGGGAGGCCATTCCCATTTCACAGGATGGGGAAGTGCACGGAAAAGAGGAGGAGGAACCAGAGGAACGACTAAGCGCGCATTTCTTTTTCTATCCAGAGACAGTCAGCGAGCAGTTGCCACCCGAGATCAGTGAGCCTACGACAATTGTCCACTCACCTATGCTTGTCAGAGAATTTCAGTCGCGTGTGAACAATTGTGGAGTAGAATAGGTTGTCTGTCACCAATTCTCCAAAATTCGCCACTCATTCGATGACCCTGTCAGCAAATACATGGAGTGGAATTTCCCCTATGCCTTGGAGCCTCCCTATTTCATCTCAACTCCAGCCTATGAGGAGAAATTGGAGAGTGTATCCATTCTGCTGTTACGGTTACACTATCTGCTGGTGATTATCGACAGAAGGAAGGAGCTTCTATCTAGGAAGCTTCTTGAATGGATATGGTGGAAATCTTCTTTCACCTAGCCCCATCTAAAGTGTTTTATTAGTTTAGGATTGTATATAAATAAGCTCCTTTGATCATGTATCTTTAGTTTGTTACTTTTATTTTTCAGCCTGTATTTTCAGTAGCGGGATGTTTGAGCATGACTCCATAGCCCAATAGCAAGGCACTGAAGCTACAGAAGGAGTTCTTAGAGCATCACAGGGATGACTCTATCCCCCATGGAGCCTAATGTTAGCGATAATTCATTTCATGGGCTCGAGAGCATTCGGGTCTGCAAGTTGCACAGAATGCTCAAGCGCAACGTGGGAGAATCCCTGTTTTTCCAAATAGCAAGTCAAGTGAGCAGGAAAGATGTCGTCGGTAGCACCCAAGGTCTATTTTACAAAGCAGATCAATGGTCGGTGGGTAATTGCCGTCAGCCGAGTCATGCCAAGTATAGCGCAGAAGTTTTTAAAGAGGTGAACAGTCAGAAGTCTTCGTTGAGAACTCACGAAATAACGAGGGCCGTTGATCATGATCAGTTGATGCATGAGTTCATTTCTTGAACTTGGGGTTCGTGAGTTCGGAGGGTGGACCATATCTATTGGTCGTGCGAGATCGCGAGTCGTGAGAATTGTGGAAAGGAAAGGAGCCATCGCCTCTCGGGATTTCACGGAGGGAGAGTGCCAAGGTTCAACACTCCAACTCGCGAGGTCGCGAGTTGCGAGAGGTGCTAGTGCATAAGCCTTAGCCGATGGTTACGTGTGGAGGGAACCAACAGTAAAAAGGGCTATACAGTATTGCCGAAAGGATCTCAGTCGTCCATCCCAGAGAAGTACGTGGCGCTGATTGGCTTCCATCGCCTCCTCGCCCCTTGCAACTTTGAAGAACGAGGACCAGCCTCCTCCCAACCGCGAGACGTGAAGCACCGAGAGAATTCAGGACCCGGGGCCCACTACAGCATCGTATGAGTTCAGAACTGTCAAATTTGAGGGACACGTGGTGCGCAATTAGGCTCCTCACCTTTTCGCCCATCGCGACTTTGAAACATAAGGACTAGTTCCTCCCAGCCGCGAGACGCGAAGCACCGAGAGCATTTAGGACCCAAGGCCCACTGCAGGGTCGGATGAGTTCAGAACCGTCAGATTTGAGGGACACGTGGTGTTCGATTAGGCTCCTCGCCTTTTCGCCCATCGCGACTTTGAAACATAAGGACTAGCTCCTCCCAGCGGCGAGACGCGAAGCGCCAAGAGAAATTAGGACCTGGGGCCCACTGCAGCGTCGGATGAGCTCAGAACCGTTAGATTTGAGGGACACGTGGTGCACGATTAGGTTCCTCACCTTTTCACCCATCGCGACTTTGAAACATAAGGACTAGCTCCTCCGAGCCGCGAGACGCAAAGCGCCGAGAGCATTGAGGACCCGGGGCCCACTGCAGCGTCGGATGAGTTCAGAACTGTCAGATTTGAGGGACACGTGGTGCATGATTAGGCTCCTCACCTTTTCTCCCATCACGACTTTGAAACATAAGGATTAGCTCCTCCCAGCCGCGAGACGCGAAGCGTCGAGAGAATCTAGGACCCGGGCCCACAGTATTGCCGAGAAGATCTCAGCCGTCCATCCAGAGGGACACATGGTGCGCGATTAGGCTCCTCGACTTTTCTCCCATCGCAACTTTGAAGCATAAGGAATAGCTCCGCCCAGCCGCGAGACGCGAAGTGTCGAAGGCGTCCAGGACCCGGGCCCACAGTATTGCCGAGAATATCTCAGTCGTCCATCCAGAGGGACACGTGGTGCGCGATTAGGCTCCTCGCCTTTTCTCCCATCGTAACTTTGAAGCATGAGGAACAACCTCCTCCCATCCATGAAACGCGAAATGCCGAAAGCGCCTTTGAAGATAGGCACAAGTTCATAGCCCGTGGTCACTTGGGGGTGATATAAAGAACTGTTCAAGGGCCGAAGCACCGGGTTTAGCTGCAGAAGGGATCACTGTGTTCTCTAGGTGCCAGTTCAACTTGATCTCAATCCTGATACCTGCTTGGAGTGAATGAAGAAGAGAGAGGGTGGTTGAAACCTCGCCTCACTCATTAACTGCAAGGTATGGATGTCCCGACAGGAAGTCTGCTCGAGATGGTCCTCTGTACTGGTTTTCCCACAGAAGCCATGCCGATGTCCTCGACTCACCAAGGAAGTTTGTGCACTCTAATTCGGCATTTAAGGGCTCAACTACCCCTTAGCATGGGCCATGCAGAGTTAAGGTGGCATATGACAGAGGAGTGCAGGCCATATTTGATTGAAGAGACGCCCCATCCTGAAATTCTAAGACGCCTCTGTTGGGAAAATGTTTTAGGAGTATATATACTTAGTTTTGATATTTTTCAAAGGATCGATGGTTGAGCAAAGCTCCCAGTTGTAAATTTTTAATGAAGCACTGTTATTCTGGTTATGCATGAAATTTTGAGACTTCTTTCCTTATGAATGCCAGTTTCTTTCATGTCTTTGTTTACACTATGTTAGAGCATCTCGGAATTGGAGGATCCAATCGAGTTGTAGCTATTATAGGATGATGTTGTAATGGATCACTGTAATAGTTGTTCCATCTCTAATCAGTTCTTGTGATTTTTCCAGCGCTGAGTGACTTGGAATTGGAGGATCTAGTCAAGTCCCCTTTTAGTTTCTTGAGACCCTGAACCAAGCAGATCTTGCATTCAGAGTCTTTCTTCTACAAACTGCCGAAAGCCTGTTGCCCAAAGTTGTTTGTTCACTTTTCTTACTAAGTCTTCCACCTGTTCATCTTTTAATAAACCCACTGGCTGAAGTTAGGTTGAGACCTCCTTTGTTACTTACGTACCAGACCCAGTCCCTGAGTTAGAGTAATATCTCCTCGAGTCTTTATCTCCATTTGATCACCCCTTTATAAACAAATTGTGACATTAAACTGATGGGTGTCGGGCTCTGCTCCTACAAGCAATCCAGGAGTGACTTCCGACGCTAACAGGACAAAATCCATTAAGCAACCTAGAATTCCATATTCTTCTTTGAAAATACTCGCCCATTCTCCCAAAGATTCGAGCCATCCATTACTCCATTTGAAAAGAAATAAAAAGTTTACAAAAACAATAATATACAAAAGAGAAAGGATTAAAATCCTCCTCTCCAATTATTTGATCCATGGCTCTAAACTTTCTCATATATTTATACAATGAATGAACAATCTGGGTGTCACTATTAATTTTCGCCACTTGAAATTTGCCTCGTAAAAAGACATCAATATCTCTCAAATCGTGCATTTTTTTGGGAAAATATCTACATGGAAGGTAAATGGGTCCATTTGGGTTCTGGTTTTTCAACCGTTTCTTCAAATTCCTCATGGGTTGGTTGCAATCAGTTCTGAAACATCGTCTATCTGATCTTGACGCCTTTCCAAATTTTATCTGTTGTTGCTCATAAAATTATTTGTAGCAATCCAAAATTATTTTTGGATCAATCATCTTGAACATATTTGGATAATAAAATCAAGCCATGATCAGATCCGTATCAAATATTTGATAATAGAAACCTGTGAAACAAAAATAAACCTAAATTAATAACCTAAAAATTGTGAATAAAACAAAATCTAGAAAAAAAAAATGAATTTAAACTAACTATAACTTATAAACAAACATTGTTTATAACTTTCTTTCAAATATGATCTAGAAGCTTCAAGTTAATGGAGAAAAAATATTAATTTTGGTTTTTTACAAAATCAAACAAATGATAGATAATTCTTTGATTATTATTATTTTGAAATGAGATGCAAAATGAAAAAAGAATTTAATTAATTAATATCACCAAATGATTTCATGAAAATGAGAAACCAACCAAGATATTATTTGATGAATTATTGAACACATTATTCAAAATAGTCGAACTTGCTAATGAACAAAAGAAAGAACACATAATCATAATCTAAACGAAAGTAAACATTTGATAAAAATTAACGTTTTTGTTTAAATTGAGATTTTTATGCGCATTTCTAACTTTTGACATATACTCTTGTAATGAATGTTTCATACTATAGTGAATGTCTTAAGTTTGTCTCAAAGCAAGCCAAGGTATGGAACTATTTGAAAAGGTTGATTCTGTAGCTCATTATAATTATCAAGATTCTAATGGGGGCCCTTTAAATTTTGTAAAAATATAGGGGGAGTTGTTGGGGCCCAACAAATGGCGACTTACTGGGTGAAGTAGTTAGCCCTGATCTGGTAATATTTCATCTTAGGAAGAAAATAATAAGACTTGAAAAAGGATTTAAGCTCCTTGAAATAAATTCACTCTGAGACCATATAGTATTAGGATAAGCTCAATGCTATAACTAGAAAATAGAATTTTCTTTGCAGAAGATTATGAATTGAAATAATGTCTTAATCAAAGTCACGATGTTTATAAAAGATCTTCAATACCATTGACAGAGCCACTGCTGCCATCAGATGTCCATAGCCTTGACAGGAATGTCATTTAACCCACTCAAATGCTCTAATCCCATCCAATAGTTGTATCCACATGATGTATACTTCCATAAAGTTTAATTTAAAAACATATACCTGCTACCTCTCGACCTGACATTGCTTTGTTGACAGCAGGCCTATTTAGTACCCTGACGAAGTTGTCTTGGTATCATGTGTGCATTTACTCGCTGCGAGTGAGAATGTTCAGTACCCCGACGGGTTTACACACACTTCTCACACTTAAGTGCTTCCAACACTCTTATGCCACTTTTAAATAATAATACAATTATAGATTTCTTGATGACAAAGAGAGCGGGGTGGTACTGGAGGTTAATTGCAATACAGGTAAATAGTTGACCATGTTATTTATTTTCTTTCAAAACTGGAAGTTTTATCATAGTTTAGAGATTTTAGATTTCCTTTAAGAAATCATCTAGAGAATGGGGAAGCACTTAAAAATGATTCCTTAAGAATATGGATGGCGTAAAAAGTTTAAATATCATCGTAATTCTCAAAGATTTAAACCATATCTCTGGTGTAATACTCTAGCAAAGATAATTTGAGGACAAAATGAGAGTGACAATTGACTTAAAAATCAATTGTCTGAGCTATATCTTAATATTAGGACCTCTTTGAACTATTTCAATTTGCTTGAAAAACAAAAGTCTTAAAATAAATGCTTCCTTTGACAATAGTTCTTTGATCAGAAATATATTGATTCAAAAATAAAGATAAGAAGAAAACTCATTTAAAATAATCAAAGAAAACAAAAACATACAACAATCCAAATCAAATTTTATTAATGGGATTCAAAATCAGAAGTACACAAAATCAAAACAACAAAAGAAAAAAAATTCAGGAAATGATTTTGGCCAAAGATAAACTTGAGTTTTTGTATCCACTATCATCTCACTGTAAAATAAAGGAAGAACTAAATCATATAAAATATCATGTGCGAGCAAGTTCTTTTCTTAAGATAGTGATGCATAAGTTGTTACTTTGGCCAAGAATTATTATTAAAAATAAAAGAGACTAAAATAGAAAAATCCTTATTAAGATGAGTGCAGTCCTACTCGTGGCACCTTGGGTCAGGGTTGAATTGATAGTTCAAATTTACTTATCTCTTTACTTTCCATTTAAAATTTTCATGATGATACTATGTTTTCGAAAATAAATATTCAATGAAAAGTAGAGAGAAAAAGATTTAAAGTGGACTTCCCTGACAACATTCATATTATGGTTCTCTTGGTGTGCCCGCTTGTGTTCATAAATACATTATTACACAAAGAAATATTGATAAATAAAACTAAAGTAAAACCTACTCCTAAACCTAATCTAACTACTAAATAGATCAAAACGCTAAGTAAAATTGTATTTCCAATGCAGCCACAAGAGCATCTTCAATCCTACATGGCATAGAAAATTGAAAATTAGAATAAAAGAATGTAGTATTTGTAGATAAAAAAGAAATATGTCATGCTTACCTCCTATATATTCTTTAAAAAAAAAAACAAGCACGACCTTACCATTCTTTTGAAACTTCTTTATGTATGAATCCTCCAACCATTTTGCAATCTGGTCATGATATGGGTCATACTGGCATGGAAGAACATAAGTAAGTTTGGAAAACTTGTCAATATTATGGGGACCTGACATAACCATTTGCCAAAGCCGAAATGCTCCATCCTCCTGACAATTCTCCAAGTGTTCATCACTTTATTCAGACAGAGGATCTAAACAAATCATGTGATGCTTACTTCCTAGATATTTAGGTAGAAACAAAGCAAGCACAACTTTATCTTTATTATGAAGAATTTTTAGATATGAATCTTCAAGCCATTCTAAGATCATGCCATAAAAGTTAGGATGCAAACTATGAATTTGATGAAATGGATATATCAATGGGGAACACATCATAAGAGGATTCATGATATCAATTAGATTATTGGTTTGAATGCTTCGTTTGATGAGATTGATCAGTTCAAAATGTGAAGCATAAACATTAAAATTCAAACTAATCAAAGAACGAATATGCAATGTAGAATATTCGATCTCCATAAGGATGAGTGCATTGTCTTTTTCAAAAATAAATTGTGTAAAATCATCTTGCAACATGTCCTTTTTCCATTCGAGTGATGAAAGTGAAAGAGCATCAAATCCAACTTTATAAGTGTTATGTTTGGAATTAGTTTCACCAAATTTTGGCATATCAAAAAGATTGGATTGTGGTGGCAAAGAGTAAGATACCGTGGGTAAAGTATCAAATCCACTAGAATCTAAGAAGATATCGAGATATAAAGAGTAAAAGGAATCATAAATAAGCACATGAAAATAATATCTTGAGCTATGATATTTAACAATGGTATTCTCAAGACATTCCTCTTCATTTTCCTTAAAACTTTCACTCTGTTTTGGTGATAAATTCTTCAACATAATATGATCATCTAAATTTGCCTCCTGTACGATAGATAATTCAAAACTTTCATGAAAAACATTTGATCTTTCATGTTGATAAGGTACGATTTGTAGATGAGGTTTTAAGGTTTCTTCTTCCAATTGCAGATCTACATCTCTAATCAATTTCATTGGAATGTTATAATTCTTAAGATCATTTTCATCACCTAAGTCTTCTTCAATAACCGAATTTAAATACTGATTAGAGAAAGATTTAGGAGAAAAAGGAAATTCACCTTGACCCAACATCGAATCTTCTTCCACAATGGTTGAGGACTAAAAATAAAATGATTTAGAGGAAAAACCAATTTGATTGTCAGTAAGAACATTTTCAATAGATTCTACCTCCCTTGCTTATTCAACATTTTTGGATGGATCCCTCTCATCATGTGAACACAATTCTTCTTGCAATTGAGTGATAGTATTTGTAACTGCTTCATCATTTGCGATCGAATATGACTGGATGCAAGCATCATAGAGGAGATTTAATACAAATGACATGTCATCAAGATTAAATTTACAAAGAACATGATGGATTCTTGTTGAAAATCCTTTTGAAGATGAATCACCATTGATTAGAAAAGTTTGAAATTCTTCACATAATTGATTGTAATCATAGATTTCAAAATCATCTAAAAATTCATCTGCAAACTGAAACCAATAAAAAATGTGATATGCTGGAAAAGACTCAAACCAATGTTTAATCCAACCCTTGAAAGTAAAAGCAAACAATCTGCACAAAACCTTTAAATTAGAAATATTATGCTTGATGCATTTACACCAAAACTTGTTAATATGGTCTTTTGCAGACACATTCCCCCCACCATCAAAGGTGAGTTTGGACAAGAGAGAGACTGTGTTGTTGGGAATATCAGGTAATGAGAAGTGGAAAGCATGTTCCAACACAATGATTTGAGGAGCCATGGGAAATTAATTAAATTCAAAACAAAGACTCCTATAAGGCCAACTTGTCAGTTTGTCCCTCCTTCTAGCACCATTTGTTGACGGGCGAAATTGACCATCCGTCAACTGGAAGAGCGAGTCCGGTCCGGGGTTGTCTAAATAACCCAAGCCATTTGGTATAACTCGTTTTGACAGGTTTAATGGCTCCGTTGGCCAATCTAAAAGTCTTAGAAGAAACAAATAAAATAAATAAAAGAGATAAAATAACTAACTAATTACTAAACACTATATATATATGTACATATGTTCTAATGTAACTGTAGTAGTTGTATTTAAGCAAAAGATATACAAAGCTCGTTTATTTACATGATTTAAAAGATGCAATTTTTAATCGAAACTTACGAAAATCGATGTGAAAAATGATTGCTTCTAGGAAGCAGGTAAAGAAAGGACATAAAAATATTTATTGTTTTTCTTTTATAAATTTAAATAATATTGCAAAAAAGTTAATGAAACATGAACATGTGGATAGTCAAAGCTGAACCATACATTCTAGTTTCAATGATATATAAATGACAGAAAAATACAAAGAAGCGATCATGTCAGTGAATTAGTGAGGTGCATCCAAGCATCTGCATGAGTGGTGAACATCCAACTGCCATGTCCAAGAGAGAAATCTGCAATGAACCTTATGACTATTCTAAATAAATTCAGAACATGTATTGGTAGCTTAGGTTTTAATGACAGAAAAGGAAACACAAACATAAACCTGTGATCTCATAATTATACATGATTACAACAAGATAAATCTGGAAGCAATCTATGCATTTTATCATTCAATTTAAAATTCAAAAATAAATCTCATTATTTAAATTGAAGATATAATCACAACATTTGTATTTTGAGAAGCAAATGATAGATGGTATTTATAATATAAACCTCCTACACATCACAGATCATTTAATATAAAGATATCAGACCTGCACATGTAACAGGATTAAAAAAAACATAAATAACAACATTATAAACAAAAGGCTAAAGACAAAATGCATATATGTTGTTCTATTAAGTTTTGGGATCACTTGTCCATTCTATAGTCCCGAAAGAATTGTTTTGGGATAATAGACTTTAAAGATTGGAAAAATTATTATATAAATGATAATAATTAACCATGTATTGATAAAATAGACTAAAGTAAATTTAAATCAATGCATAATCAATTATTCAAAGAATATGAATATATTATAATGAAAATGAAGCCATTTTACTCATAGGACAAAAGCCATTAAGCAACCTTGAATTCCATATTCTTCTTTGAAAATACTCGCCCATTCTCCCAAAGATTCCATCCATCCATTACTCCATTTGAAAATAAATAAAAGGTTTACAAAATAAATAATATACAAAAGATAAAGGATTAAAATCCTCCTCTCCAATTCTTTGATCCATGGCTCTGAACTTTCTCATATATTTCTACAATGAATGAACAATCTGAGCGTCACTATTAATTTTCGCCACCTGAAATTTGCCTCGTAAAAAGACATCAATATCTCTCAAATCTTGCTTTTTTGGGGAAAATCACTACATGAAAGTTAAATGGGTCCATTTGGGTTCTGGGTGTTCAACCGTTTCTTCAAATTCCTCATGGTTTAGCTGTAGTCAATTCTGCAAAATCACCTGTCCGATCTTGACACCTTTCCAAATTTTATCTGTTGTTGCTCATAAAATTATTTGTAGCAATCCAAAATTATTTTTGGATCAATCATCTTGAACGTATTTGGATAATAAAATCAAGCCATGATCAGATCCGTATCAAATATTTCATAATAGAAACCCGTGAAACAAAAAAAAACCTAAATTAATAACCTAAAAATTGTGAATAAAACAAAATCTAGAAAAATAAAAAATGAATTTAAACTAACTATAACTTATAAACAAACATTGTTTATAATTTTCTTTCAAATATGATCTAGAAGCTTTAAGTTAATGGAGAAAAAATATTAATTTTGGTTTTTAACAAAATCAAACAAATGATAGATAATTCTTTGATTATTATTATTTTGAAATGAGATGCAAAATGAAAAAGAATTTAATTAATTAATATCACCAAGTGATTTCATGAAAATGAGAAACCAACCAAGATATTATTTGATGAATTATTGAACACATTATTTAAAATAGTCAAACTTGCTAATGAACAAAAGAAATAACACATAATCATAATTTAAACGAAAGTAAAAATTTGATAAAAATTAACATTTTTGTTTAAATTGAGATTTTTATGCTCGTTTCTAACTTTTGACATATACTCTTGTAATGAATGTTTCATACTATAGTGAATGTCTTAAGTTTTTCTCAAAGAAAGACAAGGTACGGAACTATTTGAAAAGGTTGATTCTGTAGCTCATTATAATTATCAAGATTCTAACGGGGGCCCTTTAAATTTTGCAAAAATATAGGGGGAGTTGTTGGGGCCCAACATGGACATGCATTCACATCGTGGAGACTTATCTCATTTAGTCACTTTTCATGATCATTCTCACCATCACCTTCATGATCATTCTGACTATCATACTTCACGATCAGTTTCACGATGATTCCTTCCATCACTCAGTTATCCATTCAATGATTCCATGACCATTTCACTCACACAGTCCATTATCCTTCAGACATTCATTTCACTGTATATGAGCCTGTTTCTATAAGCTTCTCCGCTTGGTGTACCTGGTTAGCTTGGGAGTGGGATTGAAGATGTGGGTTGTCAAGCCCATGGGAAATTGAAGAAGCAGATTGTCAGGCCCATGGGAAATTGAAGAGGCGGCTTGTCAGGCTCATGAGCAATTCTCCGAGTGAGAGAATTATTGAGGATTGGTTCCTGAAGGTGCTAAACTACAACTACAGTGCTCAGAGACTTCCTGTCCAGCCTATTGTTGAAGCCCTGGAAGGGAAGTGGGGAAGCCGAGGGACTATTGAGCAGAGAAGGGGCACACTTCCTTGGGTGGGACAAGCATGTGGGGAATGAGATGTTGTAGGATGTTAGTTGAGTGAGCACCTGAGACATAGTATTTACTGTTGTCTATGAACCCTAGCCTGGTTAGGAACCCCTTTACCCGGGTGGAGTTCAGTCTCAGCTTGGGGGTGACTCACTATTGAGAGTGATGAATAGTGTAGTCTAAGGCTGGGAGGTTCGTGGACGGTCTATACGTAGTTGGTGACAATGTTTCCAAGATAAGTACCAATCGTATGATAAAATTGTATGATGCATTGTTATTTACGTGCTTATTTTTCGGTTGATCATATATGTGATTATAATTGCCTATATGTTTATGGGTATTTCTCTGTATATGCTACATATCTGTGTTTACTATTATTTTAGTATGAAATCGTATATTACCAAATGTAATTGTTTTTTTATGTTTATATGTAAATCTTCCGCAAGTGTGTTGTATGTATATGTTTAATTTGCATGCAGTTTGAAGAGAAAATTTATGTGGCATAGCTTAGTTGAATAATGGGTATGTTACCATATGTTCCATAGTAAGAGAACAAAAGTGTTCCCTAGACTAGCATGGCCCGACCTATTTTAGGTTGGGGATGTTACCAACTAGTATCAGAGCATGAGAGATTGCTCTAGAGTGGCATTCCACGGCCTGTGGGTGGCCGGGGGACATTACAAATTGCTATCAAAGATTTAGTTTCAACACTGAGCTTGGATGAGCTGGAAAGGTTCAAGTGAAGTAAATATTCACAGAAGATTAATTTCGAAATAACCAAATTTCAGAATATTGGCATGCAGGCGCACGCGGAAAATGTTGGCATGCAAGTGTGCATGGTAAATTGTGGCACCGCACGGAAGAATATTGTGTGTGGGTACACACACTGAATTTAGAGTTGCGCGGTGAGCACGCCTATAGTAATGTGCACATGGGGTGCGCAAGTATTGCATAACACAGAGGAGTTTTGTTGGTACACGCATAGTATGAGTATAATTTGTCTCGCGACAGTGTATACAATGGTGTGCGTAGAGTATTTTGCGTGATGGAAAATATTGAACTTTGACATGGTGCAATGCATGGAGCGAAATTCCTGTGGAGTATCAGTGGGTGATACCAAAACTGTGTGTAGTGGATATTGGCGCACAATGAAAAAGTAGTGCATGCAAGTTGTCAGTGCAACAAAGAAGAAATGTATAGTGGATATAGGTGCACAGAAATGTGTTTTACCTTGTGATGTTGCTATGCATGATAAATATGGATGTACAGGTTGAAGTTTAGTGCACGTGAAGTCGTTTGGAAGGTGATGAGTCTGAGTTTAATTTGCATAATATTAGAAGAAAAAGAAACACACAACTGCATTAGAGCATTAATTAAAAAGAATTCCGAGTTTTATATTCCTCTGATTCAGACAGATGGAAGTGAAATATAAGCTTACAAGAAAAACATACTATAAAAGAAAACAAGACTCATAACACCACCAGATGGAATTTTGTAATAAACAGTCCAAAATCCGTTTCTGTATTTATATAATCATATTAATCCCAAAATTACAAAAAGGGAATGATAGCAGTTATCCTGTTGTAAAAGGGTCATTTAAGAACAAGCCTATCATCTCTAGTGCTCCTTACCTCTGCTACCAGCTGTTCAAAATTTGTTCAAACATACATAATTTTAGTTGAAGACTCACTTCATCTTAGAGATCACCTCCTTTAAAGAATCTAACCATACCGATTGATTCTCTCCAATACTTTCGGTCGTTTCAGCTGTGGATTCCTCCTTCTTCTACTACTTGCTACTTTTCTTCTTAGAAGTTGGTTTGTTGATGACTAAATCCTTCATAGTGGGATTCATCCTGACTTCCAACTGTGAGTCTATAGCTGAATCTATGTGGAATTTAGTCTCTAGAATGTGTGCAAGTACCCTTTCCTCCTTATTCGTAGGAAAGTCTAGCATGTTGCCCGAATAACTAGTCTCACTGGATTTATCCTTGTCCATGTATCTCAGTTGTGGATACCAAAATTATTTTACAGAGAGGAGAAAGTCGATCAAATTTGAGATTACTTCGTTTATGGATAAGCAGATACCTTCATACTTGAGGATTGGTAGTTATATAATTCCAATTATGAAGCACATAAGGACTACATACAAGAGCGTTAGGTTTCCATGCTCATCTAATCCATTTCAAATGATTAAATTTTGATTTCATTACATGGCGGTGTTCAGCTGACATCACATGGATGTGAAGTACCGAACAAGTGAAACAGGGTGATCTGACTAGCCATCGCCTACTCCACGAGTGGTGGATTTGACATATTGAAATACGTGATACTACGTCTTGGTGAAAGTGGTTTCAAAAAACCACCTTCTTGCCCAGATGTATCTCTGAAGGCGATGCGCGTCTATGTTTTTAAGACTTGGATATGATCTAGAATTGTCATGGTGATATCTACAGGAAATCAGGAGAGATAGTTATGATGTATATATTGAACCAAAATGGTTCATATTTTTCATGAATTGTTGAATTTTTAGCATGATAAGTTTTTATGGCTGCATGTTTTGCATAATTGACAACCACTAGATCAGATCAGACCAGTGCAAATTCCATTGGAATGGAAGAAGCACAGGGGAATTATAGTCAACAAGATGAGAGTAGAGGAGTGGATGTCCATTTGGTCATTGAAGGAACAAACTCCAATGGACATGGAGAAGAAAAGAAGGAAAATATGATTTTGGCAGCTGTTACACATAAAAAATACTCACTTTGATAGTGTCGCAAGTGTCATCATTACAAAGGTCGCAAGTGTCGCATTTTGCTCACAAGTGTCGCAAGTGTCAGGGAAGCATACTTCCATGATGCCTATGTCGTGCCTATAACGACACAAGAAGGACACTTAAAACACCTCAAACATTTGATTTGGAAGAGGAGAAATGAGTCAGCAGGCTCATGAACCTTTTGCCATCTGGAAACACTAAAAAAAACTAAGTTTTGAAGGAGAGCGCTCCCCTATACCTCTTCTGGGAGCACTGGCACTCCCCCTTACACTGTTTGGGAGCGTTATAAAGCTCCTTTGGCCCTTTTGAGGGAGTGTTGGTGTCTTTAGGAGAACTGGTGCCCCCTTAAGCCTACTGGGGAGCAATGTAGCACTCTGATGGCCCTTTTGAGGGAGCACTACCTATTCTGGGCAGTAGTTAAGTTGTTGAGATGAATGGGGGAAGGATCTTTTCATTCTTAGAAGGTAGTTGAGCTCGAATCCCTAGTCTAGCCATGATATTAGGGCATATCCTCAACTGAAGGAGGAAAATACTCACCTTCCCGAAGGATATCTCAAGTTGTTGAGCCTCTCCAAGGCTATATAAGCAAGCTTTCTAATGGTGAAAGAGGACTGGAAAAGGGAGAATCACACCAAACTTATGATCTTATAAGTGGTGTTGAAACATATATGTTTTGGAGGAAAGAGACCTATGATATCATAGGGAGAAATCAGTTAAGCTATCATCATTCAGATCATGGATCTTTTGAGCAAGGGGTAGATAAGGAGGACTTGGCGAAACTGCTGCAATTCATCTATGGTTGTAAGCAATGTTTTGTCCTCATTAATATAATTTGCTTGGCCTGTTTCTTTCTAATTCATGTTCAATCTCACATGAATATTTATTTTTAGTAGATAGACCTATTTCGTACTAATCTTGATAGAGCAGGAAGTGGTCGTACTTTGTTTGTCTACAGGGCTTATCAAAGAGCAGAAGATTGGAGCTCAACTCGGAGCGTGCAGGGACAAACCCCGGTAAAAGGTACTTCTTTTCTCCTTCCTTATCACACACTAGTCTACCTAGATCTAAAAGGAAGTCAGTGACCATGATAATAATTTTCTGTCTTAGAGTTAAAAGTCTATCTCTTTGAGGAGATCTACCTGTCCGCAGGGAGATTTTCCTTCAACAGAAATTGGCGACTCCACTGGGGAGATCGAATCAAAACTTTTGGTTTTGATTTTTCCTCATAGACCTTGTATTAACCTTTGATTGTTCTTAGGCCTTGTTAACCCCTTCATATCTGATTGCATTTGTTGATTGACTCTTTACCCCATCACACTCAGCTTACCTGTCAAAATTTGATCAAAATTTTGGGTTTTTGGACATTTTTATGAGTCTTTTGAGCCTAGCACCCCCCTGCCCTTGTTAGAAGAGCACTATCACTCCCTAAAAGTGTTATATAGAGCTTTATAACTCTCTGGTGGCCCTTATACTAGAGCGCCAACCCTGTTTTTCCCAACATCTCTTCAAAAAATCCATTTTTTGGAGGTCCAGACCCTGTTTCTTCACTTGCTGAGCTGCTTTGTGATTCAATAATTCTTCCT
Source organism: Picea engelmannii (assembly GCA_009831015.1). Taxonomy (NCBI): domain Eukaryota; kingdom Viridiplantae; phylum Streptophyta; class Pinopsida; order Pinales; family Pinaceae; genus Picea; species Picea engelmannii. The sequence continues at coordinate 179,620 of ML791265.1, read as the reverse complement.
TTGACCTTTGACATGCTTCCTCCTGTGAAGTAAACACCTTATTGTTCAACTTTTATGCCCTTCTTCATTCTTTTTGAGTTTTTTCTATTGAGAAGATTGAAATCAATCCCCTGCTTTCTTCTCTCCTATCCGACTGAGCGGGAACTCTAGTGAAGGACATTATAAGTTTGTAACTCTTCTCATTTGGTTCTTTGAGGTCATCTGATCTAATCTCTTTCTCCTTCCTTTTGTGTTTTTGATTTTCTTTCTCTTGTTTGATCGCAAAAAAAGGGTGTCTTGTTTGTGCGAAATTTGCATTTTCTTGTCTGAATCTCCTTGATCCGAAAGGGTAGTTGATAGGAGAAGTTTTTCGTATTGAATCAGTTATCATTCGCATACAAATGACAAAAGTACATTTTCATATTAGTTTTCATTTCTGAAATGTTTTAGCATGATATTGGATTTGATTGAGGACAAAATTGATTGAGGACAAAATTGATTGAGGGTATTCCTTATCAAGTGTTTGATAGTGAAAACAACTCTTCCTCTTTCCCTTAAATAGGTATTCATTGAAAAGAAACGATTACTTCTCATACTTCATGCATATTTTTGGGAATTGAGTCATCATTCCATCAGCTTCACTTTCGTACACCCTCTGAGTAAACAAAAACCATTAAAATCAACGCTTAACTAAAATTTATCAGACTTTTTACATCTTTGTTAGCAAACCTACATTAGTTTAAGGTGTAGGACTTTGGAATAGGTTGAAAGGATAACTTTCCAAATATATCAGACAAACTTAGTATCTTGTGGTAGGGAGAGTCAAATACAATTGTCGTATTGGCTTGCTAGGATCCCCCTCTCACACAGGGGTTACGCACGAGGTTGCATTCGGGTGAGTTACGGAGATTATCCCTCTGTGGTTCAACTATTTGTAGTGGTCGGATCGTATATTGTGGGTCACTGGAAGGTATACCCACGATTATGTGTGGTAGCCCTTCAAGTTGATTTCAGACTTGTTATCCTGCCCATACGTTCTGACCCGACTGTCAACTGTACCCACCCAGGGGCTGACTACGAGTTGGTGACCTTAATAGCCATAATATTTAGGGTCTCACACAAGGTGATGGTGAAGGGAAGTCTCACTATACCTGGAACAGACATTGGTCAAATTCACTCGGGCTCCTTGGAGGGTAAATCCATAATTACTGTGTGGAAGCTTGCACCAAGGCGTAAGTCTGTTAAGCAGGTCACCAACGTAACTGATCCACCCACTCTATCCCTGCCCCTTTCTATTTTGATCTTGCGATGTTGGATTTAATCACCAACTAGTGGTTTCATCATAGGAAGGTTTGTTTGATTGTTTTCTTCTTAGATTCTTAGCGTGTGTTGTTTGTTTTACTTAGTGGACCTTAGGTTGAGTTAGTATTAATGGAATTGAATCTTGGGAGTACCAGTGGAGGAGCCCCTTATCCTGGGGAACCTTATACCTTTCCTTCATTTGGAAACTTTGCTCCTCCATATGTTGCCACACTGAGTCTTCCAGGACTCATTATTGGATTACCAGTTTGGTTGTTCCCCACTCCGGTGATCCCGAATCCCCCCAATATTTCAGTTGTACCTAATACTTTGGATGTCAATACACCACCCACACATCAACCTCATGTCAATTTTKCGCCTTCTTCGTCCATCAAGTCTCCTTTCATTTCTCCTTCTTCACCTAGTGAAAGCTCTAAAGCAAGTAGCCAGGTTGATTAGAAGAAGAAAAAAYAGAAAGAGAAGAAGAAGAAGAACCCGAAAAGGACAAAGGCCCCAACAACATCAGATGTTGGCTCTGAGAAACCAGTTACTGTTAATAGTACTGGGAGTGTTGATGAGGTCAACAAGATTAAAAGGAAGAATCCAAAACCCAAATTCCCTTGCAGCCTTTGTAAGGGTGACCACTTTCTGAGGGATTGCCCTAGTCTTACCCAGGTCTAAGAAATGTGGTCCTCCACGTCATCGACCTCTATCGGTCATGTCGATGATACCCCGTCAACTAGTGATGTTCAGGTTGGTAAGAAGAAGCAAACTGTCAAGTTCCCTTCAATGTTATATAAAGGTAATCATTACTCTCACCTTTGTCCTCGCATGGACGAGGCTTCTTCTCTTTTGGAAAAACTTCAACCTCCAAAAGGTTATCATAAGCTTTCCTCCGACCCATCATTGGTTGATGGAATGGTCAATCCGGTTCCATCCCCGGTCACTCCGGTTGATCAGGTGGTCAATATAGTTTCCTCCTCGATTGAACCACAAACCCAAGTAGCTAATCCAGTTCTGTCATCGATCAACCCTGCTCTTCATCAAAAGAGTGACACCAAAGTGGTCGATATATTTTCATCCTCGGTCGATCCCACTCTCCTGTTAGAGAGTGACACCAAAGCGGTCGATCTGTTACCATCCATCGACCCCATTCTTCCCCTAAATAATGAGACTCAAATGGTCGATCCAGTTTCTCCATCGGTCGATCCCATTCCTCCATTGTGGAATGTCAAAGTGACTGATCTAGTCCCTTCCTTGGTCAGTCCCACTCTTCCTCTGAAGTGTTCCAAAGTGGTCGATGCAGTTTCACCATCGGTCGATCCCATTCCTCCATTGAGGAATGTCAGAGTGACTGATCCAGTCCCTTGGTCAGTCCCACTCTTCCTCTGAAGAGTGCCAAAGTGGTCTATCCAAGTCCACCATTGGTCGATCCGATCCAATCATCGGTCTATCCTACTCCCCTTCTAGAGAGTAAACCTGATACTTCCCATGTTTTTCTCATTAATACATACTTTACCGTGCCGAGGGGCATTCCTCCTTCTTTTGTGAAACCCCCTCCAAGTACTGAAGCCATCCTTTTTAATTGGGGTGTGCTAACTGGACCTCATCTTCCCTCTCACATTCATTTCCAGATTACAGTACAGGTTCGTGGTCGAGACGTTCCTCAAACACTGATAGATGAAGGTGCCTCCATTAGTATTTTGTCTTCTGTTTCTTGGTACGTTTTGGGTTGTCCGCAACTTGCAATGGTTACACAAAATCTGTTAGCTTTTAACAGAAGACCTAGTCAACCTTTAGGGATCCTTCCTCAGTTTCCTGTAACTTTGGGAGAAAAAGTTTTCTTTATCGATGTCATGGTAGTCCGAGACCCCTTGGATTTCGCTTTACTCCTTGGGCGGGATTATGTCTATGCCATGAAAGCTATTGTATCCACTTTTTTCCATGTGATATCTTTTCCTCACAATGGAAGAATTGTGACTATTGATCAACTTTCATTCATCGGCCTTGACTGGGTTACCTCCCTAAGTGGTTCTTATATGCAGACAGTATCACCCTCGCCGCATGTCAATTATGTGGCATTGTCTCCCATGATTTCAACTTCTGATGCTCTGGATCTGGTAGTTGACATGGTGATTTATTCGGTAGGGTTATTGGAGCTTGATCTCCTCACCCCTATCACAACCCTCAACATGTGCTCCTTCCAGAGTGATTTCCTTCCATCTGGGGAAGATCTCTTGGAAGCCATGACCGAGTTTTGTCCCTTTACATGGTATTATTCCAGAGCATTATCCTCTTGGATGCCATGATCAAGAAGCAACCACGAGCATAGTTTCTCTTCTCTGTAGCAAGCTCGTTAAAAAATGAAACAGAGGCCATGAGCATAGTTCTTTTCTTGTGTCAAGCTCGTTAAAAAATGAAATAGTCACCTCTCTTGAACCTTATTTTCATCCACCCTTCTCCTTTTTATCGTTTACTAGAGACATTGGTGATGACATCAAAGCCGGTGAATGAATCGAAGCTTGGGGGGCATGTGTCCATCCTTTGCTGATCATTCTGGAGCTAAGCCACTAGCTTTCAAGCTGGGGGCATACCAAGATTAGTCTTTGTTCTTTCTCGTGCTCATAAATACATGAGAATGCATCCGGGTAGACTTTTATCTCTTTTTCAGACCTGTATTGATACATGAAAAAGGAACCCCCTGGAGTCTTCTTTAAGCTCTTTTCAGACTCTCTAAACATGAAAAGATTGCCGAGTGATCTTGCTTCCTTTCCCACTCGTTAAACGGTTTGAAAGGGCATCTTTCAAGTGATAATTTATCTCTTTTTTGGCCTCACGAGACTAACATTAAGAAAAAGGACAACACTAGAGCCATCTTTAAGTCCTTTTTAGACTCTCTAAACATGAAAATATTACCGAGCGACCTTGTTCTTTTCATGCTCATTAAAGTATTTGAAGAAAACGTCTATTGAACGATAGTTTATCTCTTTTTTGGTCTGATCAGACTACTTTACGAAAAATGAAATAAGAGAGTTCTCTTTTAAGTGTTTTTCCAGACTCTATAATCATGAAAAACCTTCGAGTTTTCTGTCTTTGGACTCGCTAAACAAAACATCGATAGTCCCATATGGGATCGAACCCTTACTTCTTCCAGTTCATTAAATAAAGGAAGAGGAACTTACCGAAGGTGAGTTTTATCGAGCATGTGTTACCCTCCTTGAGCTCGTTAAATTAAAAAGAGGTACTCATCTATCTGGATGGGGCAAAAATTGAAAGAAGCAAGCCAAGCAGTTTTTTGAGAACATTACCAAGTAATTCTTAGAGTCGCCCTTAAACACGACACTTTGTCTTTTGCACGCATTTAATCCACTAAACCTCTGCACTGAGCCAATCCTTTGAGTTTCTTTCACTCCTTTGGGTCGTCTGACATAAGTCACGGCATCCACTGCATTATAACGTTTTGGTCCATGTCATGTTTCTGCTGTTGTGCCTCAGTGTTCAAGGGAAGTATCCGCCTCGAGAGTCAGCCATCACAAATATCTTGTCTCAATACCCATGTCAGTGCATGTTCATTAGATGGACCAATTACATCTCTGTGTCTGTTTCGTTTCATTGATGGGGGATACATCAAGGCCCTCCCTCGATGAGTCTATTCCTGTCGACTTCAACACATTATCTAGGAACTAGCCTTAGAAACCAGTTAGTACTTTGGGACCTGCATGCCTCAATGGTAGGCCTCCTCACATTCGACAGTGGGTTTACATCATTGACCTCTGATCAGATGATTCCACGGATGTTCGACTTCAGCTCATCCATTCACATTCGTTGGAATGTACTAGAGTACCTTGGGAATCATTGACATTAATGGTGATCTCCCTTGCGCTTGTTAACGATTTATATCATTGACCGGTAATCAAGTGGTTTCTTCCATGTTCAACATCAGGACATCTATTCACATGGTTAGATTCGTACTACATCGGGATCGGTAAGAAGACCCTGGGTTGAGTGATCACTTTGATATGTACTTTGCCCAGGTTGCGATGGAGTTTCTCTTGAATAATGACACATATATTGTTACATAGATCCACTTTGTATTGGTCATGGCTATGTCTTGTCATCTCGTAGATCCACTGTGTATTTTTTGTGGCTACGATCAGTTCAGGTCATCAGAGTATAGATCCACAGTGTATTTTTAGTGGCTATACCTTTTTATCAATACAATTATGGATCCGCAGTGTATTTTATGGCATCCATATCTTGCAAGTCTTGATCACCCAAGCATAGGTATGCCTGCCTTGGGTTTGAAACATCTCATAATATTTGTTGGATGTTTGTGTGCAACTTTTGTCAGGTTCTCTGCATCTATACCCTTTCTTGAAAGTTACAAAGCATTTCAGTTATCAGTTCCTATCTTCTAACTTTATACTTTGGGGGGGAATCTGTTACACATAAAAAATACTCACTTTGATAGTGTCGCAAGTGTCGTCATTACAAAGGTCGCAAGTGTCACATTTTGCTCACAAGTGTCACAAGTGTCAGGGAAGCATACTACCATGATGCCTATGTCGTGCCTATAATGACATGAGAAGGACACTTAAAGCACCTCAAACATTTGATATGGAAGAGGAGAAATGAGTCAACAGGCTCATGAACCTTTTGCCATCTGAAAACACTCAAGAAAACTAAGTTTTGGAGGAGAGCTCTCCACTATACCTCTTCTGGGAGCACTGGCGCTCCCCCTTACAGTGTTTGGGAGAATTATAAATCTCCTTTGGCCCTTTTGAGGGAGCTCTAGTGTCTTTAGGAGCACTGGCGCCCCCTTAAGCCTACTGGGGAGTGTTGTAGTGCTCTGATGGCCCTTTTGAGGGAGCACTACCTATTCTCGGTAGTAGTTAAGTTGTTGAGATGAATGGGGGAAGGATATTTTCATTCTTAGAAGGTAGTTGAGCTCGAATCCATAGTCCAGCCATGATCTTAGGGTAGATACTCAACTAAAGGAGGAAAATCCTCACCTTCCCCAAGGATATCTCAAGTTGCTGAGCCTCTCCAAGGCTATATAAGCAAGCTTTCTAATGTTGAAAGAGGACTGGAAAAGGGAGAATCACACCAAACTTATGATATTATAAGTGGTGCTAGAACAGAGATGTTTTGGAGGCAAGAGACCTATGATCTCATAGGGATCAATCAATGAAGCTATCATCATTCAGATCATGGATCTTTTGAGCAAGGGGTAGACAAGGAGGACTTGGAGAAATTGTTGCAATTCATCTATGGCTGTAAGCAATGTTTTGTCCTCATTAATATAATTTTCTTGGCATGTTTCTTTCTAATTCGTGTTCAATCTCACATGAATTTTTCTCTTTAGTAGATAGACCTATTTTGGACTAATCTTGATAGAGTAGGAAGTGGTCGTACTTTGTTTGTCTACAGGGCTTATCGAAGAGCGGAAGATTGGATCTCAACTTGGAGCGTACAGGGACAAACCCCGGTAAAAGGTACTTCTTTTCTCCTTCCTTCTCACACACTAGTCCACCTAGATCTAAAAGGAAGTCAGTGACCATAATAAGCATTTTCTGTCTTAGAGTTAAGAGTCTAGCTCTTTGAGGAGATCTACTTGTCCGCATGGAGATTTTCCTTCAACAACAACGACCATTAAGAATTTGCAGAAGGATGTCCAAATCCATAAAGATGATAATGAAAGGCTTATGAGAGCCAAAGAGTAATAGGATGATTTCAACATGAATTTATTGGAGGGCTTGAAAAAAATAGAAAAGAAATTGATTAAGGAGAGTGGCTTAAGAAAATCTGGAAGTCACAAGCCTTCAGATGAGGAAATAAAAGCAAGAAGTATTAGCAGACATCACCATCACTCCCCAAGGAATTCCAATAAGAGAACAGGAAAAAACTTGAGTCCATCCCCTGTCAGAAGGTATAAGAGGTTTGGAGTAGATGAACTATGAGGATAAATGAACAAAATCAAACCTCCTACATTTGATGGAGAGGACAAAAAGGATGAATATGTAGAAACATGGTTTATGGGCACGAGAAAGTATTTTCAATTGCATAATTATTCTTCTCATGTAGAAGGTAGAATTTCTATCTATCAACTCAAAGGAAAGGATTCCATGTGTTGGGATCAGTTTGTGTAGGTGAAACACATTAAAGAGAAAAGTGTTACTTAGAGGGAATTCAAGAAGTATTTTGAGAAGAAATACTTGACTAAGAGATACTATGACAAGAAAATGAAAGAGTTCTTTGAACTTAATCTTGGAAGTATGACCATAGATTAATATGAGAGAAGGCTTCTAGAACTATTGAAGTATGTCTCTTTCCTCAAGGATGAGACAGTCAAAATTCAAAGGTATTTGAGTGGATTTCCATCACTCATCAGTGACAAAATACAGTATGATGATCCCAATATATTATAAGAGACCATAAGGTGATATAAATGCCTATATGATTAGCAGAAAGCAAGGCCAACTTTCCAAAAGGCTTGGGAAGACAATAAGAAATTCAATATGGATCAGAGGAAGAAGGGAGCTAAGCCACTATTCTTCATAAATAATCCGCAAGGACAACAAACGCCTAAAGAACCCAGAACGATTGACACAGGGAGTCAAAGGCCAAGGAAACCACCTATTAAATGTTTGGGTTCTAAAGGAGATCATAGGTTCAGAGATTGTCCTCACAGAGGTGAAAAAGGTAGGGTTGTTCACAATGTATAGCAAGATGAAACAGTGGAGGACATGTGCATATATGTGCCAAGGATTTATGCAACCCTAGACAACATGCAAGCAGAGTATCAGTCCCACATGATTGAAGTGGAAGGTATGATCAACAACCAAACCATTGCTATTTTAATTGATTCAGGAGCTAGTCATAGTTATATAGACCCTAAGATGATGGAAAATTTGCAATTTCCAAGAAGCAAGCATGGGAAATCATGGTTGGTGCAACTGGCTACAGGAGCAAGAATAAAATTTAATGAGATGGTTAAGTCATGCTTCATAGACATGAATGGACTGAACACCAAGGCCGATTTAAACATCTCGCCTTTAGGTTCCTATGACTGTCTAATTGGGATGGATTGGTTGGACCAACATCACACTCTCTTAGACTGTCACAACAAAGCATTTACTTGCCTGGATGAGGAAGGGAAACTAAGGAAAGTACAAGGAATTCTCAGGGCAGTAACCATTAGAGAAATTTCAGCATTGCAGTTGAAGAAATGTTATAGAAAAGGGTGTCAAATAATTGCATCTCATTTGGTGGAGACACCTAGAGATAAGGTGCCAAATTTGGAGGATTATGCAGTCCTGGAATATTTTCAAGATGTGTTCAAGGAGGTACCGATACTACCCCCAAGGAGAGACATTGATTTCTCTTTAAAGTTAATGCCTGGAGCAATTCCAGTATCAAAGACTCTTTACAGAAGGAGTACACCAGAGTTAAAGGAGTTGCAAATGAAGCTTGAATAACTTCTAAAGAAGGGGTATATACACCCAAGTGTGTCACCTTTGGGTGCCCCATTATTGTTTGTGAGAAAGAAAGTTGGAAAACTAATATTATGCATTGACTTCAAACAGTTGAATAGAGTGACTGTTAAGAACAAGTATCTTCTTCCAAGGATTGGTGATCTATTTGATCAATTGAAGGATGAAAATGTATTTTCAAAGATAGATCTCAGATCAAGATACCATCAGGTAAGGATTAAAGAAGAAGATATCGGAAATACCACCTTCAGGACAAGGTATGGTCATTATGAGTTCACAATGGTGCCATTTGGGTTGTCAAATGCACCAACTGTTTTCATGTTCTTAATGAATGGTGTTTTCCAAGAATATTTGGACAAGTTTTTCATTGTCTTTTTGGATGAAATCATTATATATTCTAAGTCAGAGGAAGAGCATGAACATCATTTGATGATGGTATTAAGGGAGCATCAGTTGTATGCCAAATTGAGCAAGTGCTCATTTTATCAGAAACAAATTCATTCATGTAGTGGATCTTGAGAAGATAGAGGCCATTAGAGAATGGTCAGCGTCGAAGAATGTGACATAGGTGAGATCATTCATGGGTCTTGTAGGCTACTACAAAATATTTATTGAAGGATTCTCAAAGATTTCACACCCAATCACTTACTTGCAAAGAAAAGAAGTGAAGTTTTAGTGGACATTGGATTGCGAGAAGATTTTCCAACACTTGAAACAATTATTGACAAGTGCTTCAATATTAAGGATCATAGACCCAGATGAAGACTTCATTGTATGCACTGATGCATGTAATGAAGGACTTGGTGGAGTCCTCATTCAAAATGGGTTTGTCATATGTTATGAATCCAAGAAGTTGAAGGATCATGAAAGAAACTATGCCACTCATGATTTGGAGTTGGCAGCCATAGTGCATGCCTTGAGAAAATGGAGACACTACCTCATGGGGAAGAGGTTTGAGATAAGAATAGACCACAATGGTCTAAAATATTTATTTGATCAGCCAAATCTAAATGATAGCCAAAGCAGATGGTTAGAATTTCTAAGCAAATATGACTTTGATATAAAGCATATCAAGGGGAAATAGAATAAAGTGGCTGATGCACTCAGTAGGAGGGTCCATGAATTACATGCTACAACCATTAGCATGTATCATACTGATATTAAAAGCAAAATTCTGGAGGCTACAAATGCAGATCTGCAAAACAGAGAATTGGTAGAAATGTTACAACAGGGTAAGATGCCACAAAAGGTGGATAATTATAATTTGGGAATGGATGGAATACTGTTGTACAAGAACATAATTTTTGTTTCAAATGTCTAGGACTTGAAATGTACGATTTTGCATGAGATGCATAGTGTTCCTTATACAGGGCACCCTGGATATCAAAAAACCATGGCAACGATCAAGAGCCATTACTTTTAGCCAGGTATGAAGGGAGAGATCACTGAATACATCGCTAGATGTGTGGAATGCTAGAAAGTTAAAGATGAGAATAGGCACCCAGTAGGTTTGTTGCAACCTTTACACATTCTTGAATGGAAGTGGGAAGTGGTGACAATGGATTTTATTATAGGATTTCCCAAAACATGCAAGTTGCATGATTCGATCATGGTGGTGGTGGACGAGCTTACGAAAGATGCCCATTTTATTCCACTGAAAACTACTCACAAGGAGGTATATGTTGATGATATTTTCATGAAGGAAGTGGCACGATTGCACAGAATTCCTAAAAAAATTGTGTCTGACAGAGACCCAAAATTCACCTCAAATTTCTGGAAAGGATTGTTCAAAGGCTTTGGAATGAAGCTGAACTTTAGTACAACTTATCATCCTGAGTCTGATGGACAGAAAAATAGGGTGAACATAGTGATAGAAGATATATTGAGAATGTATGTGATGGACAAACCATTGAAATGGGAAGACTACCTACACTTGGTAGAATTTTCTTACAACAATGGGTATCAGGCATCATTGAAGATGAGCCCATTTGAAGCACTTTACGGTAGAAAGTGCAATACTCTAGTGAGTTGGGATAATCCAGCTGATAGGACAGTAGTTGGGCCAGAGTTGCTTAAGGATATGGAGGACCAAATGATAAAAATTAAGTAGAATTTAAAAGTTTCCCAAGACAGAAAAAAACATTATGCCGATAAGAACAGAACCCACAAAGAATTCAAAGTGGGTGATCAGGTTTTCCTGAAAGTGAAAGCTAACAAGAGTTCCCTGAAGATGGGAAGCTGCGCCAAGTTGGCAACCAGATTTTGTGGGCCATTTGAAATCCTAGAGAGGATTGGTCCAGTTGCTTATTTGATTGCATTGCCTGCATCTATGTCTGTTCATAATGTCTTCCATGTATCATTGATAAAGAAATATATACCTGATGCTATTCATGTTATTGATTGAAATGTGATTCAGGTGGAGCAAGAAGGAACTTTTCAAGTGCATCCGGTGCACATTTTGGACAAGAAATTCAAGTAGCTTTTGAACCAAGCCATAGGGTTTGTAAAGGTCCAATGGACTTGGTACGGTCCTGAGGACGCTACTTGGGAGCATGAGGATGCAATGCGGACATAATACCTGCATCTTTTTGAAGATTTTTGAAAACTCTGTTGTATATGGGTGTATGATGCACTAAGGACAATGCATAAATAAGGGGATGGGATTGTATTATCCCTCGACCGAACCCAATTGTAAATGTAATGTAAGTGTACTTAAGCTGGTGAGTTGTTTTGACATCATTTTGTAATGCACCTTCCATGACATAGTGCGTGCATGAATTTTGCAATAAAATGATGTAGCGTGTACATTCTCGGATATCGCACGCAGTAACTAAATTGCACTCAGTATGGAGGTCAGCAAACCTTGTGTATATGATATGTGTTATAGGCTAGTGAGCTAGTTATTATAAGCTAGAACGCTTATGTTTTGGAATTATTCTAGAGTGTCTAGATGTTAAAGGCCAGTTTGCCTATTTTGTATATGTCTCATGATTAATATAAAATACATCGCTGTGCACAGACCGACCATGATAAAAGATATGGGGGAATGAACTTCACCAGTTAGGGAACGGGAGGGCCAAAAGTCAAGGGAAAGGGATAAGCTAGAGAGCTTAAGCCAAAAAAAAGGAATATTATATTAATATTTCCTAAAAGCATAAAGTATGGATAATTATTTGATCCTAATTTCTAAAGTTGGGGACAAGTGGACCAAAGTAGCTTCCAACATGACAAGTGTCAAGTGGGGGACATGCATTCATATCATGGAGACTTATCTCATTTGGTCACTTTTCACGATCATTCTCACCATCACCTTCACGATCATTTTGACTATCATACTTCACGATCAGTTTCACGATGATTCCTTCCATCACTTAGTTATCCATTCAATGATTCCATGACCATTTCGCTCATGTAGTCTATTATCCTTCAAACATTCATTTCAATGTATCTGAGCCGGTTTCCATAACCTTCTCCTGTTGGTGTACTTGGTTATCTTGGGAGCGGGATTGAAGAAGCGGGTTGTCAGGCCCATGGGAAATTGAAGAAGTGGGTTGTTAGGCCCATGGGAAATTGAAGAGGTGGGTTCTCAGGCCCATGACAAATTCTCCGAGCGAGAGAATTGTTGAGGATTGATTCCCGAATGTGCTAAACTGCAACTACAATGCTTAGAGACTTCCTATTTAGCCTGTTTCTGAAGCCTTGGAAGGAAAGTGGGGCAACCGAGGGATTGTTGAGAAGAGAAGGGGCACACTTCCTTGGGTGGGATAGGCATGTGGGGAATGAGAGGTTGTAGGTTGTTAGTTGAGAGATCACCTGAGACAGAGTCTTTCCTATTGTCTATGAACCCTAGCCTAGTTAGGAACCCCTTTACCAGGGTGGAGTTTAGTCCCAGCTCGGGGGTGACTCACTATTTAGAGTGATGAACAATGTAGTCTAAGGCTAGGAGGTTCATGGATGGTCTGTACACAGTTGGTGACAATATTTCCAAGATAAGTACCAATCGTATGATAAAATTATATGCTAGATTGCTATTTACGTGCTTATGTTATAGTTTATCATATATGTAATTATAATTGCATGTATGTGTATGTGTATTTCCCTGTATATGTTGCATATCTGTGTTTAATGTTATTCAATATGAAATCATATATTACCAAATGTAATTGTTTGTTTATGTTTATATGTAAATCTTCCCCAAGAGTGTTGTATGTATATGTTTAAGTTGCATGTAGTTTGAAGAGAAAATTTATGTGGCATAGCTCAATTGAATAATGGGTATATTACCATATGTTCCATAGTAAGAGAACGAAAGCGTTCCCTAGAGTAGCATGGCTCGGCCTATTGAAGGTTGGGGATGTTACCAATTGGTATCAGAGCATGAGAGATTTCTCTGAAGTGGCATTCCCTGGTCTGTGGGTGTTCGGGGAATGTTACAGGCCTTATTAATTTCTTGGAAGTCAACACAAATTATCCATTTTCCGGTTAATTTATTTGGAACAACTACAAGAAAGGATACCCCTTTGTTGTCAGAGATTGGATAAATAAAAACGACATTCAATATTTTATGTATTTCCTCCTTCACTATATCCTTTAGTGTCAGATTCATCCTTCTCTGAGGTTTCCTAACAGGTGTTACTTATGCTTAGGTATATATTTGATGAATTCATGTGTCATGGCGTATACCCCTCATATAGGTATATTCCCAGGAGAATGCTCTTGATTAGTCCTTAAGGACATTCACTAATTGTTCTTGTTGATCCGCATCTAGTCTGTAATTTATATGTAAGAATTTGCTAGGACTAATCTCATCAGGCATGGTATAAGATATGGCAGATTCATCTATCTCAAATATAAAATATGTTGAAGACAATGTTGATGGGTCCAACTGTTCCTGAAATTATTCACCAAACATATACTCAAATTAGGGAAAATATTGAGGAAAATCAACACTTGTGATTGCAAAAATAAATTGATTTAGCACATTCTCCATTGTTTTCTCCTGAAGTGCCCAAGAATGATCATTAGGAAACACCGGTTCTTCCCAGTTTTCATTCTCATATGGAAATTCAAGCGACCATAGATTCTCTATAACAGGTTGAGCTGGTGGGTATATGGTAAGTTTATTTATAGAAATTCCATTAGAGATATTCATTTCACCTTCTCTACAACCAATAAATGCATTGGTTGTGGCCAACCAAGGTCTTCCTAAGATAACTAGATTCCCCTTAGAAGGGTCCTTTGAATGAATGACAAGGAAGTCTACCAGGTATTTCCATGATGCTAATGTGACTTGATATCATCCAAGATTCCTTCAGGTATAACTTTTGTCTTATCTGATAATTCCAAAATAGTTGGGGTAGGTCTAAGGAAGTGTTTCAACTGTAATTCTTCTAAGGTAGTAACAATCATAACATCAATGGCTTCCCCTAGGTCTATGATATTATTTACAATGGGAACCTTATTAATGGTTATCATTACTACAAGATTCCTAGGGTTTGCATACTTTGTGACCCTAGGATGCTCTGACATGTATTCAGACAATTCTCCTATCAAATGTATTGTTGGAAGATCTTTCTGTTTCTTACCTAGTTTCCTAATACACAATTCCTTGAACACCTTAATGTAAATTGGAATGTCCTTTATCTCTTGTAACAGGGGAATTTTGAAACATATATTCTTCAACTCATTTATAATGTCAAATTCTGGTTGAATTCTTGGTTTCTCAATTGCTAATCTCTCTGGATAAGGAGGGGCTTTTGTAATCTGTGAAGATTCACTTTGGGGAAGCTTATGTTCCTGGTCTTTGGGAATAATAACATCTTCCCATTTAGTTTCATCCGTGGTTTGGTCAGGAGTTTTATCTTCTTCTTCTTCCTGGATGACTACTGAAGGCATCTGTTTATCCAGAACTTTCCCTGACCTTAGTTGAATATCATGTAATGGAACAGGAGAAAAACATATGTTGGGAAGGTTTGCAACTCAACATTGTGAAGAGGTTGAGTTGGTTTATTATTTAGGTTAGGCACCGATTGTGATGGTAATAATTTTGGTCTTGGGCAACCTGTATTTTGAAATTGTTGGAGTTTTTGTGGGATAGGAGGTAAAGGTGGGGGAACAAAACCTGGAAAAAGTTGTTGGATGTTTAGTGGAAACTATGGGTAAGGATGATTGGGCATAGAAAAAGGTGGAATCTAAGTGTTTCCTTGGGTATTCCCTCCTCTCCATTCTTGTAGCCAAGGGTGGTGTGAAGCATACTGTGGAGACTGTTTTTTTCAATTTGGTGAGTTCCACTATTGTGGTTGTTGGTAATAATGTGGAGCTTGAGGTGGTAGATCCTACTATGTAGGATGACTCCTAGGCTTCCATGGACTTTTAGGTGCCTAAGAAGATTCCCCAGGATCCCAACTTTTATAAATGGATAATAAACTAGGCAGTGATGGGAATTGTTTAGTTGGGTGATCTTTAGTACAAAATATACAAACTAAAATGTTGTCTAATGGGTATTCCCTTGAGGAATTCTTCCTCCTACACCTTGGAAAAAATATGCGCATTGTTGCATTCTCTTCCTCATGTTTCGTCTTAATCTTTTAAGTGTCCAACTGGGAACCAATTGTACTTAGAATATTGGTTTTAAAGTTTTCCAATAGGTTTCCTATTTCTACCCTTGTAATCCCACCAAAACTAAATCCTTTTAGGTTTCTACTATAAGGATCCCAAACACTCTTTCTAGTTTTGGCCCTACTTCTCAAGTAATTTCTACACATATCACAGATTTTAGTCAATGGTTTATGGGATATGTCTCATGATTCCATCAGGTTAAGTGTCTCGATATATTCTTCCAAAATTCCTTTAAGAAAAAGAGTCATGATTGCATCATCTTGAAGGTCATGATATTTCAATTTTTGTGAAGTATAAGCAAACCGTTCCATGTAATCTTTGAGACTCTCATCCTCTAATTGTTGAATTAAAAAAATATCATTATGAGAATATTTAGATTTTCAATAGTCTTTGTATTTCTTAAGAAATATAGTCTTCATGTCTTCCCAAGATCTAATACTAGACTCTTCTAATCCCATGAACCATCTAAGTGCATAATCCTCTAGAGTGGCAGGAAATTTTTTTAATTTTTGAGCATCTTGCAAGCAGTTATAAATTCTACACAAGATGTCAAACTCAAACAGAAAGGTATTTGGGTCCTCACTTCTCTTACAATAAAAGGTGGGTAGTGCAGAGAGTGGAATGTTCTTCATGTTAACATTTTGTGTGGTATCCAAAATTGGAAACCCAAAAGTGGTTTCTGTTTGGTTTCCAACTTCTTCTCCCTCATCATGTCTCACATGCTTTTGATCCTCCTGATCATCCATACTGATGTGATTCCCAAAGAGAGAATACCTTGATGGTTTTATCCTTGAATATAACAAAGTGTCCCAAGATTTTTTTTCAAGAAGGATATTCCTTCGATAGGAAGATTTATCTACTATTTGGATGTCCGCGACTTTACTTGAGCCTGTTGAAACTATTGGTTATAACGTTGTTGTTTAAACTTGGGATACAACTATATTGGCTGAACTTCCAAAGATGGAATTCACCTATTCAGGGTCAATGATATCTACAAAGTTAGAGTCCTCCGATGGTGGTGAAAAGGAAAACGTTGTGTTGGCTAGTTATGATGAAGGTTTGAGTTGTCTTGCCTCCTATCCTACTACTATTTATGTCTCAATTTTTTGCTCTATGGTTTTCCTAGTTTTGGTCTCTTCTAAAACTTTTTTATATTTTTGGGTTGAGATATCCCCTAATTTAACTTTCCGATACTATTCTATGGAGTTTATGGATGGAGTGTTTCTTTCTCCAAAAAGGTTAGAAGGAACCTTGACCAAACGATTTGGTTTGGTTTTGATATATCTACCCTTTGGGTCACTAGGTTTGTTCATGAAAGCAGTACAAAAAGGAAAAATACCATTGGTTTTGGGGGAACCTTCCATAACAGATGCGCAGGTTCTTACCTCTCGTCTTAAATTCCCCCCACCACCAAACTAGTACTAATGCTTAGAAATAATCTACTTCCTAATTTTTTTCTACCTCTAAACAAATCCTCGACAACGGAGCCAAAAATGATGGGTAAACTCTATGTACTAATTTACCTCAATTAAATTGTCAACCAAGATAAGTAAACTTCGAGTTGTGACACAGTATGAGTCAAGGCAGAAACAAAATCTAACATAAAGATTAACTAGCTAAGAGGATGGTTTACCCTAGGGATCAACACTATTTTTTTCAATTTACGGTTCTACTTTAAAAGATGACTTTAAAATCCATTTAAATAGCATATTCTATGTTAAATATACAAAGCAACCTTTAACTAATGAGATTTAAGCAATCTAGGATTATGAACTATTTAATCTAAGTAAGCAATTCTTTGAATGAACAAGAAATCTTTGAATAAGTAAGCAATCTGTCGCAATTAACTTTACAAAGTGAACTCTATTCTTAAAGGATCTCTTCTAAACTCATAATTACTTTTATCTTGCAGGAAATAAATCTTATATTTACACTAATCTACCTAACCTAAAGAAAGAGTGTTGTGACAATACTCAAACGGTGGCGAATTACATCACAATGACATATAATCACTACTGACAATTCAAATGGAATTAACTTGATGCTAACTTGTATATAGAAATGAAGAGTATGGATAAGGCAGTCTATAGAAATTTTTTCCATTATAAAAACAACATTAGATGTTCTTATAATCCATATGGTCTAAAAACATTGTACATAAGAGATTCAAAATCAATTACTTGTTCTATCACACTGATACTGGAAAATATTCTATACATATTTAATAATTCATGCAAGCCTACAAGCTATAATTAAAAATCATAACTCAAAATCAACTCTGATGCTAGCATTATAATACTGAAAATAAAGAGAACAATTCATGTAAATCTCCAAGAAGTAATTGACCTAATTTAATAAAGTAGATGTGGGTAAGAGAGACATTGCATAAGTAACCAAACTGTGGAGTGATTTAAAGTTGTATAAATAGAAACAAAGAGCTATGATGGCATAGTTAAACAACTTATAAATAAATGAATTGCAACCTGCATAACAAGGTGTTAGGTATAAGAATATAAAAAAGTAAGTATGGACAAATATGAATGGTCTGTAATACACATACAATCTAGGAAGCGATCTGCAAGTTAGAAAATATATACAGAGTGATACGATTTAAACAAGTAACTCGAAGTTAGCAGTGATGAAAGCTAAATGCAAAGATGTAAATATACACTGATATGAACAAAATAATGAAACCACTGATGGGCCACCCAGATGGTCATGGCACTACTTCAATGTAAAAACATAGTCATAGAATTAACATAACATTGATATTAATCACCATCATAGATTTTATAGGAAAATCCAAGATAGTGTCTGTATGTAAATATAAAAATCGTGTCTCTGGTGGCATAAACCAACAAGTATTTATAGAATTTGTACACAGCTTGAGAGGTCGACCACTGAAAGGGGTGACACTCTCTAAAAACATAAATCCATTAAGTTTTAGCAATAGAACACATCTCCTCCAACAACTTTGTGTGCTCAAAATAGCGACCGATGCAACTGCTAAAATCTGAATGCGATGAGTTCCATAGTTGGAGGGCGTGAGTAGGCATAAAACCCATGTCTCTGATTCTCCCATAGAATCCCACTGATATGATAACCTCCAACTACACTATGCTCTGAGTTCTAGATCGAGGATCAGATGGAGGACTAGATGGATGACTAGACGAAGGACTGGATGGAAGGTCAGATCACATTTTTGGCCTATTGCAAGCAAACGATAAATGTTAGGAAATTGTAATCACTCAATTAAAGATAAATTAGCACAAAATCATCACAAAACAATGATTACACATACCTCATGTTGTTACATGGCGAATTAATGCACAAAACCTGATAATACCTTTAAAAAGAGCTAAATAAAAGCATAGAGAGTATAACTTCCATATGAAAAATATATTTGGGCATCGGAAAAATAGGAAAAATAGGAAAAACACCAAACCAACAATGTGTCATGTTTTAATGCGCACATGGGATCTATGAAAAGTATGAATCCAGGTGACACATGGCATGTCAAGCGTGAGTTCATGTCACCCTAGGTGATGTCAGTGTGCAATGTCACTGTAGAATGATAGTCTTCCAATGCCCTTAGATGTCACGGTCGGGATGCATCCACATAGATCCATTGATCTATGGCCTCTGTTACTTCATAACTTCGACGTTCAAAGGATCCACCATGTAATTTCCTATTTTCTCCCGAAGTGGTCAGCATCGGGCTGACCACAGTCTCGATCTGAGGGTTAGGGACAACCCCACACCACCCTCATATATACATCTCTTGTCACTTCACGAGTTTGTTAAGCCCTAATATTGGCTCATTACCACTTAATTGGGGCATATTAGATTAGTAATGTTATTTTATTTATGTCGGCTTTAGGCCATTAGTTTTAATTTAGATTAGTAATGTTATTTTATTTATGTCGGCTTTAGGCCATT
>ML791265.1:133280-155243 GCA_009831015.1 Picea engelmannii | reverse complement strand
GCTTTAGGCCATTAGTTGTAATTTAGATTAGTAATGTTATTTTATTTATGTCGGCTTTAGGCCATTAAACCTTCTAGTCTCCTATATATACCAAGGAGACATTTTCATTTTGAATCATCTTGTACTTGAACATTTAAGTGGGGTAAAAGGAGGTTGCCCCCTCGAAGAGGCTTATTATCTGAAATTATCTATTTTTCAAGGCGTTGAGTACTTTTCCTGAGGTTTTTCTATGCTATATTGATGTTTGGTTCTTAACAGAGTTTTTCATTCATAGGTTTCACTCGCTTTACCATTCCCTTTCTCCCTGAGTGGTCAACGACAGACTGAATTCAATGTGTATCCAATGGCCCAGAAGGATCCCAAAGCATCCTTATATCTACAGTTCACATTAATTCGTAGTTCTGACATTCAGTGTTTTTGTCATTATGACAACTCCATTCTCCTGAAGTAGGACTTCTCCGAAGTGTTGTATGCGAGTCCCTCGACTGTTTGATCGAACGGTTAAGATGGATTCTCAACAAAATCCCCCAATCCATGACACACATTAATTCACAACTCTGATGTTTGGGGAATTTGGTGCTATGACACCTCTATTCTCCGGAAGTATTCAACACCAGACTGACCTCAATATAGATCCAATGACCGGGGAGACTCTCGATTACACTTGGATCTACGAATCACGTTAATTCATGATTAGTAAGTGGGTCAGGTTATAACGGGGGGACAGGTCCATCTATCACGGTTAGGGTCACTTCCACATGTCAGTCGACCTCGTGGGTAAATGTAGAAACAAGTTTCCTTCGATTGGTCTGAAAGTGGTCAGGCCATAATAGCCGAGAGCTCCGAACTCTCGGAATTCCAAAGACATAACAACTTATCTCCTTTCGGGTTAGTCGTAGAGTTCCTAGACCTTGGTCATATGAAATATTGGACAAGCCTCGAGGCTACACGCTCAACAATTATCTGTGGTTTGATTAGAATCGTGGACATAATCCCTCAGTCACACAGGTGAAGGGTTTGAATGAAGCGTTCTGCTTCCACATAGTTCAAACTTAGTATTCCCGTGAAGGTAAATTTGAGAGGTCAATATGACTGAGGTATCCCAATGAAGTCTTCACCGAATCCTATATCACAAAATCATTCTTTGGGAATATTTCCTAAGGGATTCTCAACAAGTGAAAAAATTGTAGATTGGTTCTTAAATTCCTTTCAAGACCCATGTCTAATAGTTATCTTGTTGCTAAGAACATGTAAACAAGAACTGTGTAAATATAGGAGTTCATGGAAGAATAATATTCATTTCTAATGATTTATCACACACTGTAAAATTTAACTGTAAACACAAGCATTCAACCATCACTTCCATTTCAATAAACAAAGTATGAAAATAATTATCAGAAAACCAGAAATCATGAAGCCACTGCTGAAAGGGGTTCTTGTTTCCACCCAACCGTAGGCACAGCCAATCTTGAATAGATTTTCCACTGGCCACCCCCTATCTAGAGCATGATTCTGTGAGAGAGACTCTTTCTTCTTTCTCCACGTTAGTTAGGGACATAGGTTACTCTCCTCTTCCCACACTGTATTGGAAAATGCTTTTATCTATACCAAGAAAAGGGGTCTGCATGAGAACTTCCACATTCATTTGTCAGGCCCATTTCTCATATTGGAATGAAAATGTTGCCAATAATTTATTTCACCTAGAACAAAATTGTTTCCCAGTTCTCCTTTGAAGCAGAGATATGCCGACACTCACCTCTCTCTTGGATATTGGATTCTTGACTCCTCTCCCTCTCCCCTCTCCTCTACCCCCCCCGAATTACTTACTTTCTTTCCTTCCTCAACAATATTGCATGGGTCTGAATCCCCATATCCTGGTCAGTTCTAGAAGCCTTGTAGATGGGTAATCTACCCCATCTCCTCATTAACTCTTAAGGAGGGATTTTCCAACTACCAACCTAACTGGTAATTCATTTTTGGGTCAGAGGATTGTTCTAGGTATGAGCAATTAAATATTGTAAGGTACTAGTTTTGTGGGGGTCATCTCAACCATTTCTAGTTCCCCTCACCATCTCTCTTATATCATCATGATCTATATTAACAAACCCCCTTTCAATATTTATGCAACACTATCCATTTTTAATTAATAACAAAAATACATGCAATACCTTTTATAACAAAAAGGTTCATCAAATCCAATATTCACACATATTTAGTCTGCCACAGTATTTTGGAAAGTTATAGTTATATTTACAATCTGGGGGAAATAGGGGTATTACATAATGAGTCACTAGCATGCTCCTAAAAGCATTTGCATGTCAATTTCCTATACTATGTATGGCTGTCCAACAAACCATAACATGTTTGCTACTATAGTAATTGCAACAACCTCTTTCTCCTTGTATCACTTTTATTTGTTGTTCCTCGAATTCTTCCCTTCTTTCCTAGATTCTTGAATCTTCTTGTGTCCTCACTGTAATCATTGTACATGAATATTTCTTCCCCGAGCACTTTCTATCCAAATCACTCTTCCCTGCTTTTTAATTTCCAACCAAATACTGTGTTGATATTAAATTTCAGCATGTATCATTTTATGGATCCTTTTGAACCAACACATACTTGGCTAAATTATAGTTCCAATCATGTTGTCTTATAGACTTTGTATCTTCAACATCCATTTACTTTTTGGGATTGAACTACTCAAGCCCTTTCTTGGCTGAATACTTTAGCACTTGTGGTTTGTTGTACCATTCTTTTCTCTTTTCTTAGCCACCTAGCCTCAAACTTGACTTGCATAGCCAATATATAGCATACTATAAGGACACACATATTCCTTCTTCACCAGATGCATAGAATTAACTGGAATTAATTAACACTACTTTTAATTTATCATCATAGTTTCCAATGATACTTCCAACCTCTGGGGATGTCACTCATGGCTCCATGCCACTTGATATGGATTCTTGTTAGGTACCACATATTTTTCATTCTATACCAAGCGTAGAACCATTTTATTCTTCATGGTTCCTCTTCAAAAATTCATTTATTTTTGAAGTTCTTCTTGACTTGATATCTCCATGCTATTTTGGAAATACCTTCAACACTTTTGGAATGCATCAACGATTTTCTACTATTTTTGTTGTCCCTCCTGGAGTGTTGACATGCATCCCTATTAGCTTGATATCTACGCCATGTTTTATTCTTCCATTATCTTAATATGTTCAAGGACTTGAATCCATCCTAGAATCTTTCTTTTCTACTTTGCAAACTTGTAACCATATATTATACTGATATTAATTTTCAGCATTCCACTATTACTTGGATCCCTCTTATCCAACTCCTACATGACCAAATTACATTTCCAGTCATACTCTCTGATTAACCTTGGATATTTAACACCAATTTATTTATTGAAGCATATTGATTCAGCCTTTTCTTGACCAATCATATCAACACTTGGATTTGATTGACAAACTATTAATTTATCCTATATTGACCCATTTGATTTCAATCTGACTTGCATAATTAACTTCCATCATAGCAATTTACCTTGTCAATGCACTTATCTCTTGGGAATGTACTCAATATTCCTTCCCATTATTGTCACAGTTCCCCGAATTTTGTAGAAGACTATGTATAACTTGGTTCCTATGTATTGGTACCTTTCAACTATTTAATTTACTCATGAACTTCACCCAATCTCTAATATATTTAGCTTTGAGTAATTCCTCTACTAGGATTTTTTATTGCATCATTCTAGATCCAATATTTCCATAGTATATTGTTTTATTCCTTAATCAACACTCCTTCCTTATGTGCACCTTCATTCCTTTACCCTTGAAGTGTTGTACTTCATACCATGCTTTTACTGTGCACTTTGATAGCAATAATGGAGGTGTTATCTCCAAAATCTAGGACTAATCCTTGGAGTTGTTACATCTTATCTCCAAATATACTCCTTTATTCTCTTTATCAGAAAAAAAAAATTAGCATTTTAACCTATCAATATTTTAGAGAAGATATGCCCACACTCTGTTTCCTTATTTGTACATTGGCATCCTTTAGAGTGAATCAACTTTAACTACTTCATTCATTAATTGAGATACTCTTATGCCCAAATTCCATTGAGCACTTTGATTAACATGAGTGGATTTCCTGTAGTGGATTCCAAAAAATTTATGGCTACACCTAGATTGATATCTTAACATTATTCATTATTGGTCTTTGATAATCTTGTGGGATATTCTTGACATAACATTATGTCATCAAGTTCCTCAGTTTATAGTTTATTATTGATACCAGGTCCAACTCTTTCATATTCTATAAAACCTTCTTTTTTCTTTACAAATAATACTGGGGCACCCCAAGGTGACACACTTGGGAGTATATATCCCTTGTTCAGAATCTCTTCAAGTTTCATTTGAAATTCCTTCAAATCTGGTGTACTCATCCTGTAAGGGGTCTTGAATACTGGGGCTTCTCTAGGCATCTGATTGATGGAGAAATAAATATCTATTTTTGGAGATAATCCTGGTATTTATTTAAATACATCATCAAAATCATTTAGAACTACATAATCTTCAATATTTGACACCTTATCCTTAGGCGTTTCTTTCATATGCACTGCAAATATTTGACATCCTTTTCTGTAACATTTCTTTAGTTGCAATGCTAAAATTTATTTGATAGTTACTTCCCTAGGAATTCCCTATACTGTCCTTAGGTTCCATTCTTCATCTAGGCAAGTAAATTCCTTATTATGATAGTCTAGGATAGCATGGTGTTGGTCCAACCAATCCATACCAATTATATAGTCATAGAAACCTAAAGGTAGGATGTTCAATTCTTCCTTGGTGCTCATTTCATTCAAGTCCATCGAACATGCCTTAACCATGTCATTAATTTTTATTTTAGCTCCTGTCGTCAATTGCACCAACCAATATTTTCCACCCTTGTTTCTTGGAAATTGCAATAAATCCTAGGCACACTTCTTCCCATGTCCTCCACTATTTCATCTTGCTATATAATGTGAATAGTGCTCACTTTTTCACCCCTGTGAGGAAAATCTCTAAACATATGATATCCCCAACATTTAATAGGCTTTTCCCCCTTGTCTCATTCATTATAGGTTGCATAATGCATCATAATTATTTCTTCTGATTTTCCCAAAAATTGAATATCCAG
Source organism: Picea engelmannii (assembly GCA_009831015.1). NCBI lineage: Eukaryota > Viridiplantae > Streptophyta > Pinopsida > Pinales > Pinaceae > Picea > Picea engelmannii. The sequence continues at coordinate 150,059 of ML791265.1, read as the reverse complement.
ATCAATTTTATGAGTGGATAATTATATTCTACTATCCAAGTTCTTTCTAATGCCTTCTTCCATTCTCAATTCTAAGTCTTTAGCATAAATTTATGGTCATTTGAAGATTGTAATTTCTATGAGGGAAATACATGTATAGGTGATATTCTTTGGAAGCCGAGTTAGCTCTTGGATCTTGTGATGAATCCTCTCATAAGGTTCACAGGATCCTGTGAACTCTCTCCAATGCAGGTCTATACAAATCAGAAACCCGTGGGATCCTTCTCAAAGCCCCTTTCTATATTTAAAATAAAAAAATTGGGCACTAGCCCCCTTTACTTTGGAAAAAATATCATATGACCATGGGCTATGACCAAGCACTTAGTTGAAAGGTTCTTATTCAAAGCTTCGAGACTTCAAGGATCTAGAACTTTGAGCTTCAGAGGTTTCTCCTTCAACACATCCCAATTCCCCTGAATGTCGAATTGGCGAACTCTTGAATGGTACTTCTTCAGAGCTTCGGGGCTCCGATGCCTCGAAGCTTTAGAATATTTTCTAACATAACATCGCACTTCTCCTGAATTTTGACCCAATGATATCCCATAATAGTGCTTCAATGTTTCGTTACTCTGGCGGTCTGCTGCTTCGGGCTTCAGAAGTTTGGACCACACAACACCCTAAGTTCTGCGAACGTTGAATTGGTGAACTCCCAGAGAGGCTCTCCAGAGCTTCACTCTTCAGAGGTTCTTGCAACAACATACTCCAATTTTCCCAAATGCTAAATTTCTGAAATTCTAGAGTCTCCTTAGAAACTATGCACCAGGGGTGCTACATGTGAAAAATATGGAGATGACACATGGACCAATCGATGGTGGCACATGTCAAGTTCCAACTGGAACAAAAACCATGAGAAAATCATGAATCAAGATGACACATGGCATGCATAAAGCGGGTCCATGTCACCCGAGGTGACTTCAGCATGCCATGTCACTCTGATGCTCCGGGATTTCAGAACTCTGGCCTTCAAAGGATTTTGCACCAGCACACTTTAGAACACCTGAATGTTGAATTGGCGAACTACTTCGACACTCCCAGGCTCTAGAGCTTCTGGCTTAGAAGGGTTTCTCAACACCAAATTATAATTCCTCTGAAAGATGAAGTGGATATCCCATGAAGGGTTCAAGAATCAATGGTTCAAGGTCTCTATTGATATCTACGGTCATTAGGAGCTCTGAGACTTCCCACAAATCCAATGCATAATACATCTAAACTGACGAACGTCGAAACTGATATCGACGACTCTTTCTCCTCCTATAGCTAATGAATGGGATGTCCTCTGGAACTTTAGGATTTGAGCATTCTCATAATTGATCATATCCAAACCCCTGAATTGTCGAATGTCGAATCAGTGAAGGAAGAAGATCCTCGGTTGATGCTCACCCATCAACAAATGGTCGGGATTGACTCCAGGCTTCGGAGCTTCGTGACTTTTTACATCAAAACAATTTTCAACAATGATCTTTCGGATCGCCGAACTTCTGAACACTTGATAATCCAATGACACATGTCCTCAATGAAAAATGGTCAGGAACTTCTCTAGAGTTCATGACTTCGGGAACTTTGGGATTTCCTGACTCTGTGCAACCATTACAAACTTTTCTTGGAGTGACGAAACTCGAGACTTCCATGAGATCTATGGCTCATGTTCATCAGTGTGCAGATCCAATGGCTAGGATCTAATCTTCAAACTCACGCTTCTCCTCCTATTTTGTTCTTGATCCAACGGTCCAGATCTGTCCTTTGCCAATCCAACAGTTGGCACTTCTCCCCATGATCTACAACGTAGATTCAGTCTGGGACTTTAGAGCTTCGGTGCTTTTTCCTCTTTCATGACAAAAATGATTAAAATAGTCATAGTGGTGAAGTCTAAAGGAATTCAGTGCTTAATGATCATGCACCTCCTCCAGATCCAATGATTGTGAGGGATTTATCTTCTCCCAAACAAATCCAATGGCCCAGATCAAATCTTATGGCCCAAATCAATGGTTTTTGTTGTTTCTTTCCTCCTCTAGATTTCTCGAACTACTACACCTCCTGATATTCTGAACACAGTCAAGGTGTGCTCTCAACGCCCTCCTGGCACCCTGTAACTTAAATTATCTCTGAAATTTTGCTACAATTTCAACTTACACGGTCCATCTAGGATCAATGTTGAAAACTAGAGTTATGATACCATATTGTAATATACCCGACCACACAGTTCAGGTCATGCCACCTAAAAAAATTCATGCTCTGATACCAAATTGTAACATCCCCAGCCACCCAGGTTGGGCCATGCTACTTCATAAAGCACTCTTACTAAGCCCTAAGGCCATATTGTGACATCCCCAACCACCTGTTTGCACCCAATTCGTCACCTTGTGAGCAAATAAAGGGTGCTTACATGCCCTGTTGGGTCTTGCAGAGCATGACAACTGTAGTGGAAAGGGTTAGAGGAAACAAAACAAAACAATAAACAAGAAATAAATTAAAACAAACTAAAACTATGAGCATATGGAAAAANAAATAACAAACACAAAAGACCAATATCACCAATGTTTTGAGCTGGTCTATTGATGAAATCCAAAGCACAATGAAGAAAGGGAACTGTGGTTCCTTCTTCCTCCAAAGGAAGGCTCTTGAGGCCCTCACAAACTTGCTCTCCTTACAATGATAAAATGAGAATGATGGTGAAAGAACTCCAAGCAAATTCACTCAATGGGTAGGTGAATGGTTCTATGAAATGGTGCCAGTGTGGTATTGTCAAAGAGTGAGTCTTTAACAATCTTAGCAGCATAACAATACATGAAATTCCTTGAGAAAATGATGTTTCTTCATGGATTTTTATAGCATAGTATTGGGTGATTATGTAACTCCTTTGAGGTGTGAAAAGGGGCTCTTTAGGGCTCAATTAGGTCTTTGACCAGCCTACTATGCGGATTCAACTCAGATTTGATGTCAAATCGGCTTGGGAGCTGATCCATTAGTGGTTGGGAGGCCGACCAATTTCAATAAATGTGTCGTTTAGCAGGTGCGTGGGTTTTTCACCCAATAGATGCACATCGTACGTGTATGCACGCATTGTACGTTGTTGTTCCGCGCATATGCACGCGCACCCAGATTCTGTAAAGAGCCCTTCAATTTTTGGTTACTTTGTATAGTTTTTGACCCTTTTGCCATGCTGTGGAATTAATCCTGTGCCATGAATGACTTCATTTTTGTTTTGATGATGCGGAGTTCTTGTCACCATGTGCAGACAAAATTTCAGTGATAACAGATGCCCCCTGATGGATGAGGTTAGGAGCACGCGTATAGCCGAAATCCATCAATGTTTCTTTTACTGAGAATGGTGTTGTAAGGGAGAGCAAGAGTGGGACCGTGTAGAGCAATCCTTTGGAGAAGAAAGGAACTGGTAGAACTCGACCTTCCAGAGGGTGCGTAACAATATACAACTGTGTACAAATGAGGCGGGCATGCCCCATGCTCGTGTTATGTAACTCTGAAAAAAGATGACTGAAGTGTTGGTGTAGACAACTGCAGCGACCTCGGGGGCGGTAATAATAATGGCAGAAGATAATTCTGCAAAGGAACATACTCTGAACAATAGGCAATGATCGTGGTAATAAGCAGTGACGATAATGTAGGCATTGATAGCCCGACCGAGTTCAGAGGTCTTCGGCAAATGATAATAATAACTGCAATAGTCGCAAAGTAAGACCCATCGTGACATGAGAAAGTGTTGGCGTCGAATGTGATGGGGGTCAATGACATCAGGGAGAAATGGTGTTTCCCCCTGTGCTGTCCGAGATCTCTCATGGAATGGAAAATGAGAATCAAGATACTGTCGCCCTTCTGGAAAATTGTGTTGATGTCGACAAAAGGGGGACGCGACTCCCAAAGGGCTCCGTGGAATCTACTGAGGTGAGGAAGTGGCAGAGGTACATGGACGAATTCAAGAAGTGGGAAGACTCAAGACTGCCCTTGGTTGGAGGATGTATGAGATAAATAGTGGCCGCAACCGTGTGACAAGGTCGAGTGTTGGGGGACGTCAAGACCGAGGATAAGTTGTGCCAGAGGCGGGACAAGGTGAAACAATTCAGAGGGTAGAGGTAAGTGACCTGTGGAGTATTCTGAAAATATGGACGATGTCGGCAAGGGTAGATGAGAATCAATGCTCCAACCAAGGGTGACATGGGTTTCGTATGGCCAAAAATTAAGCAAGTCGCCAACGGTGACAACAAAAGGAAATGACTGAAAATAAAGGTGTTTGTACAATAAATAATGAATAGTTTTGGGAAAAATGTACAAATACAGAAACGGGTGCCCCAGTGTGAAATGAGTGCCCCAGGGAGGGCAAAAATTTCTTGGAAAACAGATGAAGGGTGGGGGCCCCATTGGTGATTTTCTGTATGAGGTAGGTGAAATGAAGATAGGTTCGCAGATGGGCAAACTGATGGTGGATGAAATGGAGGGTTCATGAGCCTGCGGAGGTGCAGGTAAAAAAGAATAGAACCATAAAGAGATGATCTGGGAGTCCATATGGGAAGCTAGCAAAATTAGGAGAAGAAGTATGTGGTTGATCTGCAACATGATGAAAGACTATCGGGACTCCCATCCCTAAAGGGTAATGAAGAACAACATGAGTGTCAACAGTGCAAAAAGCTGCTATGAATGAGACAACTCATGTGGGTAAGAAAGCTACCGGGTACCAGTACCGAAGACGAAAAATAGAGGTGTGAGTACTGCAGAGCCAGAAATGGGTGTCCTAAAGGCCTATATCAGAGGGTGTGACTAGAGATGTAAATGCAATACAGCGGGAGAGACTACATGCCAGTGCTGAGTATATACCTGAGGGAATGATGTTGAGGAGTGACGATCAAGTACCTGCACACAGAACAACCAAATACCCAAAGTGAACAATATCTGAAGAGAATCCAAGATATGAGCATGTATTAGATGAATGTGACAATGCGCGTGCGTACCTAACCATAATATGAAAAAAGAAGGGCACCCCGGGGGCTCAGGATGAAAAGTGGCCCAGGGACAGCTGTGATGTAGGCGGCGGGATGCGGATCCCGTGGCTGAAGACGGTTCGAAAAATGGACGCCGTGGGCTCCCGGAATGGTGAGTGGAAGTTTGGCAAAAGGCCTATATATAGCTGTAGGGCCCACATTGCCACCTCATTTGTACCTGCTGCTACAGTGACTTTTCGAGCAGATTCAGAGGAGATTGGGTGATTCAGGGAGCACGAGGTATCCAATCGACGGTGTGCGAGTTTCAGGTTAGTGGTATGATCGTCCTACATAGAAATAGGTTTCTAATTTTTGGGCAGGGTAGGTACGGGGGGTCGTACAAGGGGTTTTTAGGGGATTTTGACTAGGGTGTGGGCCCACATGCGCGGGCGATTCAGTGGAAGGCGCGCCTACGTGTGCGCCTGTCCACTGAATAACCGTGCATTGGTGCGCGTGAGGTGGAATTTAAGGCGCACCCTAGGGGCGCGCCTATGAGGTGGACAGGTGCGTAATAGTGCATGCATGTGGGGTGAACAGGCGTGCACCAGAGCACGCCTGTGGGTGTGACAGGCGCGCACCAGAGCGCACTTGTATGGTGAACAGGCGCGCTCGTGAGAGCGCCTGTGGGAAAAAATAGGCGCGCATACGTGCACGCCTGTATAGTAAACAGGTGCGCATGTGTGCACGCCTGTGGGTGGAAAAACCGCGCCTAAGAGGCAAGGTTGAAGGGTAAAAAATGAGTCTTTTTGATGCCTTTGATGGTTGTATAAGCTGATATAGGACTCTGTGTTGATTACAGGTGGCTATTAGTGACGATGGATGTGCGATGGCGTGAGAGAGACTGGTCGCAGTTGCGAGATGCTGTGGCCAATGCAGGGCCTACGATGCGAGCGGCTTTAGCAACCGCTGGGTTGCTAAAGTTTTTTGAGTGCCCATTGATACGGGCATAGGAGTACTTACTCCAGTTCCTGCACCAGATGTGGAGCCCAGATTTGCACTGCTTCCTCGTGCGAGGAGAGCATCTCTCCTTCACTGCGGTGGAGGATATATATTTTTTGACTGGGCTCCCCTTCCGGGGAACACCTCTGCCGGCAAAGCCTGTGCTACCGAGGGATACACACCTGGCTGATGCTGCCCGACGATATTTCTCAGGCGAGAACTACATGTCTGGGACTATAGTGAGTATTAGTGGTATAGATTCCCTATTGCATCATTGCATAGCGGCGATGATTGTTCGTGTGTATGGGTCACTGGTGACCCAACGGATCAGTGGTGGCCAGCTGTTGGTGATGGAGAGGGTGGTAGTGGGCCGTGAGCGCTTTTCATGGGGGTTGACTTTACATGCGCGGATGATCATGCAGTTGGATCGATGTCGTTCCGCAGGTACTAGAGAGTTTGCGTTCGGCTCGATCCTGGTAGCCTATTTCTTGGAGAGGGTGCCGATGCTGCGCCCGAGGGTGCTACTAGAGGCACCGGGGGTACGAGAGCCGCGCTTGAGGCGGTGGTCATCAGTGTTGGTTCGCCACGGTGGTGGCGAAGGTGGGCATTATTTCATGACGCAGGCGGCGCAGATATGGCGGTAGATGCCGCAGGTCATACTTCAGTACCCCTATGCTGGGGTTGACTTCCGGGGGGACCCGGACATGGTGTTGCCTCCTGGGGAGGTTTTTGATCACCGAGGTATTTTGTGTATTTGTATGTTTTGATTTATGTTGGCTTTTGATATATCAGTTCATATGTATGATGTATAGACACTGATATGATCTGTTGTTTGTTGCTTTGTGCATGTGCAGATTTGGCACCTCGCGGGCGCGAGGTGGAGTTGTATAGAGCGTCGGTTCAGCGAGAGCCGGAGAGACTGCCGCGTGGTGAGAGACACTGGTGGGATGAGGCCGCGGGGCATCCATCAGAGCCCGAGAGACCGACGAGGAGGCGCCGATATGATGACCCTGGTGCGGGGTCATCACATGCTCCTCCGGTGGAAGCCAGAGTAGATTTCGATGACATACGTCGTCGTCTTGAGACGGTGTTGCAGGACGTGCCTGAGGGCATGTGGATCCGTATCCAGGACGAGGGGTTCCTGGAGCAGTGCATCGGATTACCGCCACCATGGAGGGGTATAGTGCGTCGAGCATCTGTGCTCGCCGCGATGACTAGTGGATGCCTGCCACCGGGGCAGGGGGGTCCTGCAGGTGTTCCACCACCACCGCCTGGGGAAGGTGGGGGTGGGCCACCACCGCCTCCTGAGGGAGGGGCAGCTGGGGGTGCGATAGAGGCACCCTGATTGTATATTGTATATCTTTTTGATAGGCTGGTGAGCCGATTTTTGTACTGAGATGTGGCACGGGCCCGCGGGCCGATGTATTTTTGTATGTAAACATTCGGATGGCCGGATAGGCCCATATATATATATATGAGTATACATATTTTGAGATCCAAATGTTGTTTTACATGTGTTTTGTGTTGATGATGATGATGCCTATTGTATCTGTATGTTGTGATAGGATGTATGAGACGTTTATGTATGTGTAGCTTGATGTGATATATGCCAATCTAACACCATGTTAGCTATTTCATCAGTTKTTTGATTCAATTGTCTTGGAATATGTGTAAATGTAATGGAATCAAAATGTCGAGATAATAATCTAACCTGTAGGTATTTGCAAAAGAGGCATGGATCGCGTACACGGTAAACATTGTTGAGCTGGAGAACGACTAGTTGAGAGTCGAGGAAGATGCTAAGGTGGCGAATATGATGACGTTGGGCGTCGGCCAGGAGGCCAATGACCACAGTGTATTCAGCTTGGTTGTTGGTTGCTGGTCCCAAACAGATGCCGCTTGAATGTAGCATTTCATGTGAGGGGGTATATAAATCCCAAGCTGCCGAAGCGAGATTTTGCGTCCAACGGCTGGCGTCGTCAGCATAACCGATGTGGTAAGCTGGTGAAGGAGACATCTGTCAATAGCACAAAGGATAGTTTAGACGAGAGGGAGGGAGAAAAAAGATTAAAAAACGCTAAAAAAGAAAATAACCTAAAGTAGCATGACTACGTTTTAAGCATAAAATTTCTTGAGGTATAACCCATTGACGAGTTCTTTGAGCAAGAGGCCTTCGAGGGAGGCCAGGATGTATGCGCCTTTGGTGAGGCAATGTTGGATGATGTAAGGGCCATGCCAAAGGGATTCGAATTTGCTGTGGCCAAAGGTATCATGAGCGATATCATAGGCCAAGACAAGGTCGCCTTGGCGAAATGATCGAAGGTTGACATGGCGATCGAAGGTAGCCTTGGATCATTTTTTAGATGTCTTGTTGTTCTGTAATGAGGATCGACGATCTTCATCCAGAGACTCCAAGTTCAGCAAGCACTTCTCCATCGGAGCAGTGTCAGGTAAAAGCTCAATTGTGGTGCGTAGGGTGGGAATTTCACACTCGATGGGAAGAGTTTCCTCAACCCCATGGACTAAATTAAATGGCGTGAAAACCATAGAGGTCTTTACTGTCGTTCGATAAGCCCATAGTGCAGAAAATAACATATGATGCCAATTGGTCTTATGTTTATTAACCGTGCATTGTAACATGGTCTTGAGGACTTTGTTCACTGCCTCGACCTGTCCATTTGACTGAGGGTAATATGGTGAGGTGAACTCATGAGAGAAGCCTAACCGAGAAGAGAGTTCGATGAAGATCTCATTCTCGAAGTGTTTCCCATGATCAGAAACAAGTTGGAGTGGTACGCCAAAACGGGATATGACGTGGTTAAAGAAGAAGTGCTCTGCAGTGTCAGCGGTGTTGTTGAAAGTGGGCATAGCTTCGGCCCATTTAGTGAAGTAATCAACGGTGACAACAATGTATTTGTGACCATTGCTGGAGGGGGGATTACAAGTCATAAAGTCGATGCCCCATTTACAAAAGGGGCCCGTGGTAATGACAGGGTGAAGAAGAGCGGGGAGCTCGGGCTTTGTTGGCGTAGAGCTGACATTGCTCACATCGCTTCACGACATGAATGCAATCGTGAAATAAGGTAGGCCAAAAATAACCGGCTCGGATAATTTTCTGAGCCGTGGAGATGCCCGAAAGATGGCCTCCACATGCGCCGCTGTGGCAGTCATTTAAGACTCTGTCGGCCTCGTCAATAGTTAGGCAACGACGAAGAATGGTGTCGACGCCCCACCGATATAGGATTTCGCCGATGAGGAGGTAGCGGGGGGCCTAATGGAGAATACACCGACGATCATCTCGTGATAGGTGATTACCAAACTTTTGAGTTCGCAGGTAGACGAGGAGATCGCCATACCAAGGATCATCTGAGGCGATGTAAAAGATATGTTCGTCAGGAAAGTCGGTGTTGACGGGGGGACTGGTGGTGTCAGAGGGAAGGGCCGTGACAAGTTCAGCGAGAACGAGGGCCTTCTTACTCTTAGGTGTTTATAACTTGAGGTCGTATTCCTGGAGGATAACGATCCATCGAGCGAATTTGCCGTTAACTTGGCGACGACTGAGCAAATATTGCATAGGGTTTGAATCTGCGACGACTTTCGTGGTGCGAAGCAGAATGTAATGGCGCAGTTTCTGGACTGCAAGGACAACTGCAAGAGCAAGCTTCTCTTCGTGTTTGTACTTCAAGGGTGGTCCCGAGAGGTTCTTACTAATGTAGTAAATGACATGTTCACGATTGTCATCTCCGAGCTAGACGAGGACGCCAGCTACTGATACAGCTGATGCTAATACGTAGAGGATGTAGTCGCGATTATAGTCAGGTGCACTAATTAAAGGTGCATTTGAAAGCGCTACTTTGAGATCGTCAAACGACTGTTGGGCATAGTCATCCCAGTGAAAGGGGATGTCGTGACGAAGTAAGCGAAGGAAACCATGTGCACGTATGGCATAATCTGGAACAAAGCGTCTGAGGAAGTTCGCTTTGCCCTGTAGACTCTGCAGTTGTCGTAAATTTCGAGGAGGTGGAATTTCGGTGATGGCTTTGACTTTGAGGGGGTCTACGGTAATACCACTTATGGAAACGATAAAACTGAGGAGGCGCCCTGCGGTGACACAAAACACATACTTGAGTGGGTTCAAGTGGATGTTATACTGACGACACCATTGAAAGATGATTCGTAAATCATCGCGGTGTTGGGTGCGCTTCTTAGATCGAGCTGTGAGGTCGTCCAAGTAGGCGAGGATGATTTTAGCCAGATCGTGAAAGATATATGTCATTGCGCGCTGGAAGGTTGCGCCGACATTTTTGAGGCCGAAGGGCATGACACGATATGCAAACGTACCCCATGGGGTAATGAATGCAGTTTTATATTGATTGGCGGGGTGAATTTGAATTTGGTTATAGCCAAAGAATCCGTCCATAAAGGAAAGAGCCTCGTGGTCGACACAGTCATCGATAATTTGATCGATAAAGGGCATTGGAAAATTGTCTTTTGGACATGCGTTATTGAGATCGTGAAAGTCAGTGCAAACGCGAATGGTGCCCTGTTTCTTGTCGATGGGTACAGGGTTGGATACCCATGAAGTGTAAGCGATGGGATAAATAAATCCGGCCGTACGTAATTTATCGATTTCGGCTTTGATAGCCGCGGCCTTGGATGGGTGTAGCCGTCGCTGTTTCTGGCGAACTGGTGTGATGTTGGGCCAGGTGTCGATGCAATGTTCGATGATAGAGGGGTCAAGGCTAGGCATCTTCGTGTATGACCAGGTGAAGATATCCCTATATTCCTGGAAGAGGGCTTTGTATGCGGCGATTTCCTGTGGAGTGCAAGTGGCTCCAATGATAATTTCTTCGACGATGCCCTTTTTAATGGAAATGTCGATTTTGACGGTGGGGGAAATGTTAGCCAGATTACCTTCTTCAAAGGCGTCAGGGGCAGGAATGGGATTATTGAACCAATCGATAGGCCCGGACGGGATAAAATATTTGGTTTCGACTGTGTAGATGGGGTTTTGGTGCGGAGGCATGAGAGCTTCCTGTGGAAGGAAGAGTGCACAATGATGTAGTGTGTCCCAGGGAGAGTCTGGGCGTTGTAGTTCTTCCATTATTTCTTCGTCGCATTGGAAACGACGGGAATATAATGGATCGTGGGGAGTGATCTCTGTGATAGTGTGAGTGCCCCCTGCTGGAGAAGCAAGGGGAATGGTGCTAACAGATGATGAGGGTTCACTCGACATGAACCATATGTTGAAGTACTGAGGGGTACCCGTGGTGGTTGGACGGAGAGTCTCCATCGGGGAATGAGCAGGAGAGTTGGGTGGGTTACGGGGTAAATCCTCAGATACGCCAGCTAAGAACTAAGGAGGCGTTGGGAGTGCCTCGGGTTCAGGTGAAATGACATGTAGATCCTCGAGTGACGAAGTAAGGTCAATTACCGCTGCCGCGGGTTGGTGACGCAGGGCCAATTGATGCTGCCTGTATGCGAGGATCATAGGACACTGGTATGTAAAATGATCCAATGAATCGCAAAGAGAGCATGGGCATCTCATGCGTTCATTGACTGAAGTGGTGACATAGCGAATGTCAGTGATATACGTTGTGGAAGATGTAGCAGGGCGTGGGTTGTTATGAAAATTCTGGCGTACAGCGGCTAATGTTTGCCGGAAACGTGGCAGGGCTGGGCAATGATGAGTGTAATGGCCATACTCAGAACAGATAGCACATGCGAATTTGGTCCTCAACGTTTTACTACTGGAAGGATGGGTGGTAGTAGTAGAACTAGCAGTAGTGATGGGTGTTGTGGGAGTTTGATTGATTGGAATCAAATTCCGTAATTCCGGTAGTGATGGGCAGTTGTTGGTTTGGTGACCCTCTTTTTCACACAATGCGCAAGGTGGTGGAATGCGCGGAGGAAGTGGAGCTGTGGGCTCCTTCTTCTTTCTCCTACCCCCAGCTATAGCAGGGGGGTAGGGAGTATGGGGGTAGTGGGGGTGAGGACAGGAATCGTCATGGGGAGGCCTTCCGGTGGGTGAGGGACCATCTCAGGTGGATGTAAATACCACACTGGGATTGCTAACACCATATTGGGTAGTGTGAGCGTTGCGGCTACTTGGAAAGCTTCTATACCGGGTGGAGGGTAAAAGAAGGGAATTTGAGTGAGGGGTCGGGGAACTGTCTCCCAAATAGGACTAGGCCCTTGAGGGGGTGTGGATTCATGGACCGTGGGGGTCGACGAGTTCGCAGGAGGCTCCTGTGGGAGTGATGCTGCGACTGTTGAGATGTCAAGAATGACTGAAGCCTCCTGAGGAGGGTGAGCATCCTCCGTGTGAGTTTCTTTAGATGAGACGACGCATACTTGATTAGGGGGAAGGATTGGTGGTGCTCCATGGTACGTCCCTAACAAGGATGGATCTTTGAAAATCCCAGGACCCATCTCGACAAGTGGATATGCGTCTCTGTTGGTGTGAATGAGAGGAAGAATTTTATCGAGATTGGCAGATGGATTAGGCTCATAATGTGAAACTTGGTCGATCGTTACAATCTTTCCATTGTGGGGGAACATGATTGTGCGAAAGACGGATGATGCCACTGCCTTCATAGCATACATGTAGCTACGTCCGAACAAGATATTGTAATCGAGCGGAGCATCAATAACTTTGACATCAATGAGAACAGTTTTGCCTCCGAGTTCAACGAGGACATTTTGGAAGAGCCCTTCCGGAGATGATGGTCGTCCGTCGTAAGCTCGTAATGTGATGGCGGAAGGTATGAGTTCCGGGGAACCAAGTTTCTGCCATACAGTCTTGGACATGATGCATGTTGATGCACCCTCATCGATAATACACCGATGAACTGTGATGTTCCGTATTTTTACTGGTATTTGAATAGCGACCAAAGAAGGAAGATGAGGTTCACAGCTATCAAGGTCAAAGGTGATGAGTCGAGTATCAGCAGGGTCTACTGCCCCCAAAGTGGAAAGTAGTGATTTCCGCTATGTTGGACAAGTCTGGAGGACTTCCAAGACTGACATGGCAGCCGGGGATTGAGCTAAGTCATCTACCAAGCTATAGTCATGTGTTGCCCTAGCCTATGGATTGTGAACATTCCTGCGCAAGGGGATGCGAGGGATACGTAATGGTGGTTCGGCAGAAGGGCGAGGGATCATCAACGGGGGTCCCGTCGGTGTAGGGTTTATCTCTGGAGAGATAGGAGTAGACTCAGCTGGTGTCGGATACTGACGATTGCGTGTTTGCAGAAGAATTTCTTCCTCACTGGTGAGGAGAATGGTTCGCTCTACTGGATTGTTGGGGTTGTGATATTGGCCCACCTGAGGTGGGGGATGCTGTGTGTCCTGCTGGGTGTTTATGACACCTTGATGTGGGATAGGATTTTGCAGCACGGTGGGAGGGGGTTGTTGCACGTATTGTTGTTGTGCCTGCTGAGGGGTCGGTTGTGCTGGGGGAGGGGGAATGCTCGCAGAGTCTTTCAACCTTTTGAAATCAACGAAATGGGGGAAATGGTGAGTGTAGTGACCGAACACACCACAAAGAGCACAAGGGTGGATGGTTTTAACATTATTCCGCCCTTGGCGTTTTTTGTTATTGCCCCCTTGGGGGTTTTGGTTCCCTTGATTCTGGTTGCCCCCAGTGGGTTGGTGCTGTGGTGGTTGATTCCCGCCTTGAACTGGGTTATTGTTATTTTTGTTCCATCCTTTCTTCCTGGAATTGTTCGAAGGATGAGTTGGGTTGGCTGTGTTCAACTGTTCGAAATTTTGGTATTGTTGAGCAGTCGACGGTTGAACAAAATTTACCCCCGCATGTGGGTGTGGGGGAGCCATGGGTTGTGGACGACTGGGAAACTGAAAATAAGGATTTTTTGGTGGCGCCGATCCGTAAGGTACATAGGAAGGCTGTGTGCTTTCACCAGTACTATAAGCAGATGTTGAGGGAGTACCACTGTTTGTGGGAACTGGTGGATGTATGGGACGTGCCGGTAGTGGTCCACTAATGGGTGGAGGTATAGCAACAGGATATGGTTGTTGATAAGGGGGTGGGGGGTAATAAGAAGTGCCCCCATATGCTGGAAGGTATTGAGGTGTTCCATACATCGGTGGTGGTTGGGGTTGTGGACCATGGTGTGTGGTGGTACCTATTAGTCCATCTACTGAGTGAGACATCCCAGGTTTATCCTGGCCAAATGGTGCAGGTTTGGGAAGATCAGGAAGTACTGTGTATAAGTATCCTGACTGTGCATAAATGAGGTCATATTGTTGAGCCTTGCTGATGGCTTCCTCTTCTGATTGTGGAAAAGTGGAAGCTTCATCCTTACCAAGAAGAGCGACAAGTGATCGAAGAAACCAGTCAAGACATTGTTGTTTGGTGGTTTCTGCTTTACACAAACTACGTCGCCTACGACACTCATGAATGTGGTCCACGATGTGGGTGGCTGAGGTCTGTTTGAAGTTAGACAGTAGTTCTAGACCATTATCATGGCAGATGGGTAATTGGAAAAATGTCAAGAAGGCTTTGGCCAATGACTCAAAGGTTGTATGGGACCCAGATTTTTCTTCGACATACCATTTGGCTGATGGGCCAGTAAGTGTGCGTTGAAATAATCGCAGTCTGATGGAATCATCCATAATTCTATTAGAAGAGCACCATAGATGAAAATTCATGATGTGGTTGGCAGGGTCGTCCCCTGCCTTTCCTTCAAATTTTGGTATGTCTGAAGGAAGTTTTGTTGGCATTGCAGGCCATGCGGCGTCATGCAATATAGGATCATTAGTGAGCTTGGTGAGATCCAATATGTTGAGAGAGGCCAAGTATGGCATCTGTAGTGGGGTGGGAATGTTAGTTCCAGCCATAGTGTGTTGTGAACCTGACCCTCGATGGGGACTAGGTGGGTTGGTGCTCCCTCCTTGAGAGGAAGTAGGTCCCCCGCTTCCGTGTAAAGGAGAGCGAGTGAATGTATGACCTTGGGAATTTGACCCAATTAATGTAGAACCAAGCAAAGTTGATCCTAAGATAGTGGCACTCAGAGGAGTGTGTGAAGGAGGTACCGATGAGCGGGTACGACCAGATACTCCTCCTAAGATAGGAGGAAGGTTGAGCAAGCGTCATGAACGACGGGGGTTCTGTGGTTCCCCTATGATGTCAGACTAATTGTGTGAAATGTGTGCAACAAGTGGTGAGAGAGATATAGAACCAAGAGTCTTTGCTGTGATTGTTTTACACAATATATATATCAAAGTCAAACTGTAATCAGATGTGCATCATACATAAATGAAAAAGAAGCATATATGTGGGTAAGAGGGTTTTGTCTGCGTGTGGGAATCAAAAGTAAGCAAATGTTCGTGTCCTAGAAGACGTAATGTCCTTCCTCTCAAATGGAACTGGGCCTTCCAATAGTGCTCAACAGTGGGGTCTGAAGTCACCGGAAGAGACACTAGTGAAGGATGAAATAACTGGTTAAAATGAGGGGTAGAGGGGGCAATATCCCGAAAGAGCTGGCGATACTTCCCAATAGCCACACAAAATCCAATCAAGGTGCAATTGCAGCCCACAATCGCCACCTGGGTAGATGTCCTAAAATTGGTTACTAGGTACCTCGATCCAAGTGCGGCATTTAGATTTTCGGCCTAAGAAATGGGTCACGGGCTGGATCCCGTCCAAGAGGTGGGTGCCTCAAGGGGGGACGCACAGAACAACCGGACCTTGGCCTTCGACCCTTCACAGGTATCTCCCTGCCTTATGGTGATTGGAACACTGGACTTGGAGGATTTGAAGTTCCCTATTTTTCAACTTCTATGTTTGAAAGTGTGAGAACCAGATAACGGGGGTTTATTTGGATGCCTACCCCCGAAATCCTACCTAGACTAAAATTTTCTTTTGGCACCTCCTGTGGAGGACAACTTAGTGAGTTGCTAGAAAGATTTTAGATGAAGTTGTTTTGTGAGGCTGGGGGTGAAAACCAACCTCGTTTGATTAAAAGTGGGAGTGGATAGTCCTATCAAGAAAATATGTGGTGTTTTTCAGAATCCCTTTGGAGGAAACCTACTTAGACCTCCACGTTTCGATCAGAGGCTATGTGAGTGAAAAAGTGAATTTTGTGTGTGAGTGAAAAGTGTACCAGATTTTAGTTATTTAGATGTCACCTTGCAGCATGTGGACGTCGCTTGGTCCTTTACAAGAGTTGTGATTACCTAATTAGCTAGATGTCATTGGTACAACCTTACGGAATTTTAAAATCCCTAGGAAACTAGCATGTGGACATGTGGTCCGTTACTATCCTTTATCTCCCTATGTGTGAGTTAATCTAGAAAAAGCATGAAACTGTCCTAGATTGAACATGTGGGCATGTGTGGGCCCGTTACAAACCTTTAAACTCTCCTAGTTTTTTGATCTAAGAAAGCAAAATTGCAACCACTACCCTACTTTTGTGACATGTGGGAATGTATGGGCCTGTTACAAATTTAGGATATGTTTGAAAAACGAAACTAAGAGGGGTCCCAAAAAGGGCCTTTGTCCTCTCCTAAAGGTTTTTTGAAAATTTGTTAAGGGAGATGAAATCGCTTTCGCAATCCTTTTCTGGTTCTCAAGATCGCTTGATGGCGCAAGAGAAGAGCATACTCAAGATTGTTACTTCAATTTCTAGTCCCAAATGTGAATTAGGTGTGATTAAGTATGATTGTCCAACTTAGATTATAAATCAAAGCAAGCCATCCACGTGGCAAAAAGCAAAATAAGGGAAAATGATTTTTATCCACCTAAGTGCCTATGTTTGTTTGACTATCCCCTTTATAAGTTGAGGGG
>ML791265.1:111818-132980 GCA_009831015.1 Picea engelmannii | reverse complement strand
AATGGGTAGGTGAATGGCTCTATGAAATGGTGCCAATGTGGTATTGTCAAAGAGTGAGTCTTTAACAATCTTAGCAGCATAACAATACATGAAATTCCTTGAGAAAATGATGTTTCTTCATGGCTTTTTATAGCATAGCATTGTGTGATTATGTAACTCCTTTGAGGTGTGAAAAGGGGCGCTTTAGGGCTCAATTAGGTCTTTGACCATACTACCATGCAGATTCATCTCAGATTTGATGTCAAATCGGCTTGGGAGCTGATCCATTAGTGGTTGGGAGGCCGACCAATTTCAATAAATGCGTCGTTTAGCAGGTGCGCAGGTTTTTCTCCCAACAGATGTGCATCATGCACGTATGCGCGCATTGTACGTTGTTGTTCCACGCATATGCGCGCGCACCCAGATTCTGTAAAGCGCCCTTCAATTTTTGGTTACTTTGTATAGTTTTTGACCCTTTTGCCATGCTGTGGAATTAATCATGTGCCATGAATGACTTCATTCCTGTTTTGATGATGCAAAGTTCTTGTCGCCATGTGCGAACGAAATTTCAGTGATAACACCACCTATTGGGGTATGCTATGGAAAAATTATGGATTGTATATGAACTTATAAACATGTACAAATACTTTAGGCAAATGCCCAGAATCATGCAAAAATAACCGTAAAAATATACATGTAGCATACACAAGAAAAACCCATAAACATAAACACATGTATAAATACACATCAAGTAAATTAACACACAATTGATACTTATACTTGATAGAATACCACCAACTTCATGAAGACCTTCCATGATCCTCCCAGCCATAGACCACGCTACTCAAAAATCTCAGCAGTAGGTCACCCCCAAGCTGGGACTAAACTCCACCTGGGTAAAGGAATTCCTAGCTAGGATGACATGTCTTAAACAACATGAACAACTCTATTAGGTGCCAACTCAAACTAACATCCTATATTCTCTCATTCCCCACATGTTTGTCCCACCCTAGGAAGTGTTCCCCTTCTCTTCTCAATAGTCCTTCGACTGTCCCACTTCCCTTCCATGGATTCGGCAACATGACGTATAGGAAGACTCATAGGAATGTATTTGTAGTTAAGATCCCTTAGGAAATAAATTCCCAACAATTCTCTCACTGGGAGAGAGTTGTTCACGTGCCTGGCAATCTGCATCTTCAATCCATGGGCCTGACAACCCGCCTCTTCAAACCCATGGGCCTGACCACCCGCTTCTTCAATCCATATCTTAATCCAACAAAGTACATGTGATATCAACAACAAATTTTGGGTATGGAACATGTAATGGTAGCAAGGATGTTTAGGGTAGAGTGTAGGTGATGGCAACAATGACCTTTAGGTAAGGTATAGATGCGCTGCTCCTCACAGGAAGGGTATGGTTTTCTGTTGATAACACGAAAGGTACGGGTTACTGCTAAAGGAGTGCATGCAGGCTTGAGAGGTAAGACTGATGGCGTGAATGGAAGGAATTCAACAGGAATGAATGGATCATGCACAAATCCCAAACTCTTTGTATGCATGTCCCAAATTGGACACTTGTCTTCATCAAGCTTCATGGGCTCCACTTGTAATTCATTCCCTTCCCATAGGAACTTAGAATAACATAGGTTATGTCCATACCTTAGTATTTTAGGAATAATATTATACTATTCCCTTGGAGATAATCCCTTTTATAGTGTCCCCTTTCCTAGGCTCTTATCCCCCCCCATTTCCCTTCCTAGTGGAGTTTAGTCCACCATACTCTTTATTTTGGTTGGTTTACACATAGCGATGTATTTTATTAATGATATGAGTGTTTACGTATACAAAAATAGGCTCACTAACCTTTAACATATAGGCTCTTTGGCCTAATAATCACATAAGCCTTATGGATTATCATAACCTGGATCACCAAATTATAAAACATATTTACATTCACATTTACAATTGGGGTTTAGCCTAGGGGTATTACAAATATGGTCACCAATTTTACTTTCTGAGAAAACTCCCCTACAATAGTGGGCTTATCAGAGTGTACCAATGACCATACAAGAAACAAATTTCATAAAGAATCCTAAGAAAAGATATTATAACCAAATTCCAAAGAAAATAACTAACTATTGGAGGGAAGATAAATCTTAACTCACCAGGAGTTCAACAGTTGATGTCGTTCCCGATTGTTGGAGTCCCATCACTCTTTTCCAATGGTTCCTCTATAGTCTGCAAGAATCTCAAAGAAGAAGGCCTATACAGAGAGACAATTATACTAATAAATACCCATTAGTCCTATGAAGAATGACAAAAATATAGAATCAATTAGTATTCTATGAAGCATATATAAAAGAACTAGATGTAAACAATACCAAAACAATACACTTCAAAGGAATGAGTTTCTATATTATTGATGAACAACATTTAGGTAGTTACAGATTTTACTTGTCTAATGCGGTGTTGCTCTGTCAAAATAAATCCCAGATTCCTCTACCCAACTCTTGCTATAAGGATTGATTTTGACACTGAATTCACCATGAACCCAAAGAGAATATATGGAAGACTCTTGGTCATATAGGTTGGTGATCAGAAGGAGGATGGAAAAAAGGGTTTCTATGTAAAAAAACCAATAGCACCAGGGATATATATGGGCTTACAAATTTGACGGGAATATCAAAATATATGTTTTCTATTATGTGCAACGTATCATTACCTTTCTCCTAGAGGAAAATGCTTCTTTTATGCAATGTCTAGTTGATTAGAGACAATTGAGTACATGTAAAAGGAGTTAGGAAACTAACCAAACCTGTAACTCAACGTTTAGTGAGGCATAATTATATATATTTTAGAATTTATAAGCATGTACATGACTATACCTCATGTATCCCATGTATACATGGGATATATAACCGTGAGGGAACACACATCCTCTGAAAAATTGTTTTTTAGAAGGACTCAATAAGGTATGGGGAAGAGTTGTCTATAAGTAGGATAAATATTAGGCCAACAAGAGCATCAATTCTTCAATGGTGGAAATTAATGCTATAACAACCAATGCATTTGTATATACAAAGCACACTTGTGCTAAATTATGAGATTCACCAAAGAGTGACCTTCATTTTCTTCTTATGCAAAGAAAAACCTCCACAAAATTTTACTTGAAAAGGTTTGCATTTGTGTATTGTCAATTAAATTGTTCCTTGGTGCAATTTTACGTAAAACACACACCAATGCTTTTTAAACTATATAGTGCACCAAAAAAATAAGTTATAAAAAAAACAAAACACATGCATATATAATCAATGTGTCAAAATATATAAGGAAAAAACGAGAGGTAATTTCATTTTTCTAAATGTATGTGTTTATAAATAAAAATTATAATCATTATTTCATTATTTTTCCAAAATTTAGAGGGGATATTTGTGCAAGAGAGATTTACCAACAAAAACTTTGGAGTGGGTAGATATTTTTAAATATTCAAATTTGTAAAGGATCATCGTATCTCACATACAAATCTATAGAAGAGAAATTTCATGTATGTTATTTCATTCTATTGACCATTTTAATATTTTCCTATTTGACTCAAACAATTTCCAGTGCATTCTCAAAAAAATAGAAGGGTTTCATAGTTACCTTTGGTATTGGAATCCCTAACTTTCTTTTTGTTTCTCTTTGTTTCACTCTCTATATTTCACAAGAATATTTTTTTTTTAAGGAATACATTTTTATAAGGTTTCTTTACTTGTATAAGGGACATTTGGTATCCGTTGCAATGGGGACATTCATTTCATTGGATCCATAACCTTTTCACTGTCAATTTTAATTAAAAAATGTTTTCATGGATAACGATGCACACTGTAAAGGAATAGTGCATCGGTGTGCTTGTTCCTATCAACAACACCATTGAGTTTAAAATGTAAATAACATTTTTTTCCACCAAAAACTTCATGTCTTAAATTTGTTCAGAGGTTTGACGATGCACAATAAATAGTAACGAGGTATTGGTTCTTCTATTAACTTATAGAGAACCACATGAATATAACAATAAGTAAAAAAAAATCATGGTAATTATATAACGATGCATTTACATATGTTTAATGCACCCGTACATACTATTTTATTATACACAACAAACTTTTATTTTGTAAAAGATATTTCATAATTTATATCTCTGATGATTCTTGGTTTTTGTTTTTAAAAGATGGTTGATAGAAGTTCAAGGAAAACAACTTATTGCACTGAACACAGTGGTAGCTCGTCCCAACATGAGAACATGTGAAGTTCTTTAAGTTTTTTAAAAATTTGATATATTTTAACTATCTATAGGTTTAAATTAATGAGTGCAAAAACAAGTAAAATATTTATGGAAATGTTGGAAAGAGAGGAATTAGGAGGATCAAAATATAATCAACATGAAGATTTTCTTTGACTTTTTATTGAAAAACAATTCTTAACATTAATCGCTGACATGTTTTAAACACTTGATTTTCATGTTTTTTTAATGTTGTGTAGGGATAGATAGAAAGGGAACAACATGTCATCCTAAGAAGATAAGAAATATGAAGGATGTAAATGATGATAACTTGGTCCTTAGTTCATATGGAGTGGTGTTGGAAGTTAAATAGAGGGGGAATTGTTTTTACAAAACTATGAGAGATATAGTGGAAAGAATGTATATGTGTACTTTCCACTTACAATACAAAAATAATCTCACTTCCTCCAAGAATAAAGTTATATATAAAATAGAGGAAGAATTTATGAAGCAATGGTCAATGAGACCCATTAGACTTGCAATAGAAAAAACTTACAATAACAAAAAAAAATCATTTTAAATGTATTATTACTAAACCTGTTTTTCAATAATATCCCAAAAATTACGAAATTAATTTTTTTGGCTATATTTGTTTTGTAACTAGTGAAATTGGAAACTAGTCGGACAATACTTGTGTGACATGTGGTCATGTTATCTAACTGCTACCACTATAAACTCTAAGTGTTCCCACGCTACCCCACATGTGACACACAAGGTAAGATGGGGTTTTGAATGAGTGAATTAAAATAACGAAGTACCTTAATAGTACACTCCATCAATGACTTCCCTACATCTCGGGGGCTATTGTTTTGGCTATATTTACTTTCACATCAATTTAGAAAAAAAGTATTTTTCTTTTCATTTTTAAGGAAAATTATGTAAATTCCAAGGGACAAATAAGGGGAAAACCAATACATGTCGGTAGGGATGTCAAAAAAAGTGTAAAAGGAGATGGTAAAAGAAATGAACATAGTTTCATTATATGAGGCGACATCCCAACGACAATGTGCATCGAAGGTATGTAATCATTGATTTATTATTTTATGTACATCAAATTTAATTATTGCATGAAATGCTCATTTTCAATTGTTTTTTTGAAGAAAAGAAAAAACAATAGAACCCATTCAACACATAAGAAAGGACAACAAGGAAGAAAATGGTTGATCAAAAAGTGTAATATCCCTAGGATGAACCCAATTGTAATGTAAATGAAAATGTACTTACGTCGGTGAGATGCTTGATATCATTTTTATATGCAACTTTCATGGCATAGTGCACACATGTATTGCGCAGTAAAATGATGAAGTGTGCACATTCCAAGATACCGCACGCAACAACTTAAGTGCACGTGATTTTGGGGCCAGGGAGCCTTTTTGTATATGTTGTGTTTTATAGGCTAGTGAGTCATTTTGTGATGATTACGCCGAAGAGCCTAGATGTTAAAGGCCAATGTGCTTATTTTGGACATGTCTCATCATTAATATAAAATACATCATTGCGCACATATTGACCACAATAAAAGAGTATAGGGGAATACAATCCACTAGTTAGGGAAAGGGTGGGGGCTAAAAGTTAAGGAAAAGTGGCTAAGACAGGGAGCTTAAGCCAAAATGGAATACTATATTAATATTTCTTAAAGTATAAAGTATGGATAATTATTTTATCCTAAGTTCTAAAGATGGGGGCAAGTGGGCCAAAGTAGCTCCCAACATGACAAGTGTCAAGTTGGGGATATGCATACATATTGTTTGGAATTAGTTCATTTTCCATCTATCTTTCCATCATTCCTCCCATCATTTAGTAATCTAGTCAATCATCCATGAGCATTCACACACTCATTGAGATATCTTTGTACCTTCATGACACTATAATTGAACCTGTATCCATAGCCATACCTATTTGTGCAGCTAGCTAGCTTGGGATATGGACTGAAGAAGTGGGTTGTCAAGCCCATGGGATATTGAAGAGGCACGTTGTCATGCCTATGAGAAATTCCTCTCTGGGTGAGAGAATTGTTTGGAATTGATTTCCTGAAGGTGCTAAACTGCAACTACAGGGCTCTGAGACTTCTTGTTCCTAAATCCCAGGAAGGAAGTGGGGCAGTCGAAGGAATGTTGAGTAGAGAAGGGGGACACTTCCTAGGGTGGGAAATGCATGTGAGGAATGAGGGACTGTAGGTTGTTCTTTTGAGTGGGCACCTTTGATAGAGTATTTCATGTTTTCTATGAGCCATTAGCTTGGTTAGTGTTATAACCCTAATTTGCACCAGACATGCTTACCTGGCATCAGGCCATCTCATATTCCTTCTTTGCCAAGCTAGTACTGAACCACTCTTCTTAAAAACACCCTTTTTAAAGGCACACACACCCTTCTCCACTACAGCCCATGTGTACACTCTAGTTGACCCACTACAGAGCGTGTGTATACACTAGCTGACTCACTACAACTTGCGTGTATCTACAAAATCACGAAAAATGGAAAGTTGCTAACATAACACACAGTTTTGGGTAAGTTAACTAAACCTTTCTTCCATGCATGACCATTCACTCGACTAAATACCTAGCTCCTTCTATCCTATAAAAGAAGGGGTAGGGGTCCCATTTGAAAGGAGGAAAATCATAGTAAAGAAACTCTATTGGAATTAACATTCCCCTAGCCTCAACTTTTGCAACTATTGTGTGAGGAGAAGCATATACAGAAGCAGTTGGAACATAGTTGAAGAGGAGCCCAGGACAAAATTCGAGGAGCACTGCCGACCACATATTGTAAAGTTTACTCTTGTGAAGATTAATACAAAAAGGAATACCTTTTTTGTCCCACCATATCATGTGTTCAAATTGTGTATTTATTTCATGATATTGTCACATTTAACCTAGCTCTCTGTTTGCCCATGTGTGAATGCAGGTCAGCTTTGGGAGGAGGCTTGCAATCAAGGAGAGAGTGAAAGCAAAAGGATTGACATAAAACAAAGGATTTAAGGTAGATTTACCTAATATTGTTTGCACCTTTGTATTGCATGAATGTGGGGTTTTGTGTTGGGAGAATAGGAAAAAGGTAGAGGCCTTAAAATGGTCATTTTCTGCATGCATGATTAAACCCTTAGTGCTAGTCCATAGGAGGGATTTCCCACCCACAATAGAATTGGCGACCATACTGGGGATCTCTCGGGTTTTCTGGGGATACTTTTTTGGGTATTTTTAAATTAGTTTTATCAATTTTTTTTCTGAGTTTCTGTAAGACTCTGAGCTAGTAGGGATTCTGGTCTTTCATACTAGTATTCCCTTCTTTCTTTGCTTGGCTATATTTTCTTTTCGGGAAGTCACAGAGGTAAATGTGGCCTATATAAGGCATGCATGAGTGTACACATGCCCTACCTTCACACAACCCCCGTGCACACGCTAGCTGATGAAGTGTCAGTCGTGTGCTTGAGTTCAGATTTTTTTTAATTTAGCGAGGTAGTCATCCTCTCCCCCGTCATAAGTGATCCTTATAAGGGGTTTTCTGGATCTCATTCTGGTCTTTGTTTTTGCAGTTTGTATCTTAGGTGCCACCTTAGATTGGTTTTGTTCTATGAAATTTTCCTTGAATTGTTTTTCTTTTATGACAAAGTAAGTTTCTGTGTCTTCAAGAGATTCTGGTTCTCAATACCAGTAGTCTCTTCCAGTGCTTGATTTCTTGTCTTTTCATTTTTGAAGAGTTGCATAGGTACACGTGGACTGCATAAGGTCTGCATGCATGTACACACACTCTGACCTTACACAGCTCATGTGCAGACGTTGGTTGTTGAACTATCAGTAGCATGCCTGTTGAGAATATTTTTTTTTAAGGAGAGGAAGTCATCCTTTTCCTTATCAAGAGTTATAACTCTCAGGGATATTGATCTCTGTCATAGCAGTCAACAACTTAGGTCTCATCACAACAATACCTTTCTTTTTCATTAAAAAGTTTTCCTCAAAATTTTTCTTTCATAGGGTTTTTAGACAAGTGTGAGAGTCTGCTTTCATCAGCTTGTGTGTTATTGTCAGTAACTCTTTGCGATCTGCACTTAGGCCAGAAGTTTTCTTGGTCTTTACTTGTCATTTTTTCTTTTTTCTTTGTGAGCATTAAATAAAATAAAATAAAAATCTTTTATTTCTTGGTTTAGTTAAGTATTTGTTGGTTTGCATTAATAACCAGGAAAAGTTTTTATTTCATAAGTTCTTAGTTGTTTACTTAGGAAAATAAGTAGCTCGTAGTCGAGCAAAATCCTGTTTTGAGTTTGTTGTTCAAAGATCTTAGAAATTTTTTTAGTTTGAAGAGTTGATTAAGAATTGTGTCAAGAAGAAGTTATTTTGTTTCCAACTTTCTGTTTATATTTTCTTTCATCTCTAAAAACATCACTAGTTTCACTTTCATAACCTTTGACTTAAGACAAGCCATAAAAAATTAACGATTAATTAAAATCAACTAGACTTTATGTTTGTAGGGTCCATCAACTAGTCTAGGCTAAAGCCTTGATGTAGGTTGGAGAGGAAACTCTTCAAGGCTATAAGACATACATAAGAGTCCATGCTAGGGAGTGTTAAAAGTCCAGTATTGTGGAAGTTATCCAGAACCCCACTCTAACACAAGGGATAAACACAAGGTCGCATGTGGAAAGGTAGTGGAGATAACCCCTCCAAAGCCAGACCAAGCATAGTGGGGAACACATATAGAGGGCTTGTTTTGGGATTTCGTCGATTGCATTTTCCACGGAGCTTTATGGGTTTCGAATATGTTCGCGGTCCTCAATTGTCTTTCATACCACTTTCTTTTGATACCCTTGATAGGTTTTGGGCTTGATACCCTTCTCATTGCAATCCACCCGACTGTCTATTGTACCCGCCCGGTGACTGTTCACGTGATGGAAACCTAGTTGCCATTATTTTAGGGACTTACACAGGTGACTATGAGGGTAGACCATAGTACCTAGGACAAAAATCTGGCCACACTTTGCAAAGTATACCCAGAGGGTGCTTCCGTGTTCGAGTTGCACTTGCACTGGTAAGTTTCTCTAGTGTTGGTGGTTGTAACTGTTATTCGAAATAAGTTTAGTCATTGCTTGTTTTATCTCGTAGGGACCTTTTCTAGTGTGTGTTGTTTTTGAATGAATAGAAAGGCCTAGTGTGTTTTTGATCTTCTTACACAGTGGAGGATCATGAGCTTCGCTGGTCATGAAGGCTTCTTAGCCTACCACCATTTGCATGGGAGCCACCCCCGCCATCGCTAAGGTGAAAGCTAGAGAAAAAAGGGTCTTTTGAAGTGACCGAGTCACATGAAACTGTGCCCAACAAACATCCAGAGGAACCAACTATTTCAGACCTTGGAGCGGAAGCTCTCGGTCCACCCGAAACTCCAACCATTGATTGTTCGGTTCCCATCATTGTACAAATTTATCTTTACAAGCGCCAGATAGTGTCGCACACAGCAATGGAAATAAATGCTACCACTTCTTAAGGGAATTCTCCTTTTCCCACTATGACTGTCACCACAGGGGATGTTCCACCTCCTAACCCACCGTTTTCAGTCCGATCCACCATGGTCTCGACCGCCTCTACCTCGAGAAGTGGTCTGATCCTGTCTTTGGCAGTGGTCACTGCTCCTTTCACACAGAGTGCGACAGGCCCTCCATTCTCATATGAGATGCCTAGATCAGGTACAAGTCCTATACATTCCTACTCCACTTTACATACTTTAGGTCTGGGTGAAGGGAGCTCTAACGCTCCTCTGCAAGGACCCATGGGGGGCACTTTAGCTCCCTTTAATGCTTTCCCTTAAGGAGGAGGTCATATACCTCCTTTGTCCTCTTCACTCAGCGGTGCCCACCAGCAATACATCGGGTCAAACACACACCATATTTCATTTGGAGTAGGGAGTCAAGGACCACCTTCTCATAATATGTCGGTAGGTTCGACACCATTTTCTTTGTTTGGTTCATTTGGTAACAAAACTTTCTCGTCAGCTACTTTCCTGACTGGGGGTAACCCCATTTACGGACAACCTAATACTATGCAGGGTACTATTCCTTCACAGGGGTCACACCCAAGACCTTGGAATTCTTGGTAGGGATTAGTTCTCTCGTCAGGAATGTCGATCGGGGGAAACTCGTTTCACAACCAATGGAACCCTGGGCAAGGTGCAGTACCTATGCCCATGGGATTGGCATGGAGAAACCCTTCCCAAATTCCTTCGAATATAATGCACACCCAACCATCTACGTCCTATTTCGGGAATCAGCCAATGATGTCTCCTCAAATGCAAAATCTATATGCTATTCATGGCCATGGGTTTTACCAGAACCCGGGCTAGCAACCAAACATTTCCAGGCAACCTGGTGCTAGTCAAACTCCAGGCCCCTTTTTCCATGGTTATCACCAACAACCCAAACTACCTTTCTTGGAAACCTTGCATTTGCGAGACTTAACAAGGTTGTTGAACAACCCTATCTGTCACGATCCATGTTGGCCCCCTATGTCGACGAGGTTTCCCTTGAACATACCAAAGTTTGAAGCCAAGACTAATGAAGATCTAGAAGATCATGTGACTACTTTTCACCTTTGGTGCTCATCTAATTCGTTGAAAGATGACTCCGTACATTTTTTATTGCTTCAACGTACTCTCATTGGGAGTGCTGTGAAATGGTACATTGAGCTTGATCACTCAAGATACTCTTCCTTCGGCGAATTAGAAATGTATTTCCTAAACCATTTCCAATTACCTGTGAGATACAACATTGGCACAAAATTGTTGGCCAATTTCGAACAGACAAAAGTGGACCATATCTCTGATCACATCCAAGAATGTAGATGCCAAAATAGTTTAATTAAGGTGCCAGCCCCACTAGAATTCCTTCTTGAGTGGTTCCTTAAGTCTTTGGTCCCATAGTTATCCAAATACATCACAACGTCGGGAGTGTTTTCCGAAGAAGATGCAATCATGAGAGCTCAACAGCTTGAGCTAATCTATTCTCAGTCTGGTCTAATGTACAAGATCTTGCCAGATGCACCATGATCAATACTTGATAAAACTAGATAGAGAGTGGGACCACATGTCGATGGTATTGTTGGTTCAACACAAACAAAGACCATTGAACAACTGACTAAACAATTGCAACAATTGTCTATCGAGCATTCAACGACCAGGTAGATTACTGTTCCGGCTCCTCCCCCTATCCAAACATCGTATGTACACAGTGTGCAATCGACAAATCTAAAGGCCACCCAACAACCTAATGGAAAGAAGAAACAACATAATAAGGGTAAGGGGGATAGGAAACCCACTAATAATGCTGGTGGGGGAAACACCAAAAAAAGGAAGTCAAAGTATCTTTGTAATCTATGCACGGAAGACCAACCAACTCACCAATGCCTTCGACTTGCATAGGCCCAAAAGTTATTGTCATAGAAACAACCTATTGTGTTAACAAACCCACTTCAACATGGCCAAAATCTAACTCAAGCCTCTACAAACACGGAAGGGGTCAGCCAAGGACCCCCTCCATCTTCAAACAATCCTGCATCCGCAAATGCGTATATGATGAAAGGTGATGCCTATATATCGACTAGAGCACATGATTACAGCAAGCCAATCACCTCTGAGAAAGGTAAAGAAGCTAAAACCCCATCTCTTCCTCTCTAGATTGAGAAGACATTGGGTGAAACCAAGACATGCATCCCAAAGCATGCATTTAAGAAATCTTCTCATAACCCAAATGCAAGGGCCACCCAGAACTACTCTGTGGTGGAGGATTTGTCTCAAACCCCTTGTGCAATGTCTGCTTTGGAAGTCCTCCAAAGCTGCCCTTCCTAGAGAAGGGATCTGTAAGCCACTTTGGGATCTACTGAGAATTGTAATCCAGGTATGATCATGCTTGATACAACTGACTTGAAACCTCGCCTCCCTTACCATGTAGCATTCTAGATAGTCGTGGCTTACACCACAAAAACTTTTACTCGGAACATTTTCCGCACGATGGTTGATGAGGGAACCTCAACATGTGTAATGTATTTGGTGTGTTGGAAGGCCATTTGTGATCCAGATGGATATCAATGGCCACCCACCTTTTCCAACTGGCTCAAAATAGTTTTCTGACATTTTTGACAATTTACTATTTTTAGTAGTTTTTACTTTCGGGGCCATTTTGAGGGCCTAAATAAAGTTTTTTTGGTATATAGCTCCTAAATTATAGATGAAGGAATGATTGATCCCCCCAAATGAATCTCCTTGGTGATATCTTTCCAATGGGCTATCACACGCCTAAAACGAAGATCGTATGCAAAAGTTACAACCCCGGGAAGTTGATGTACTAGCTTACCCAAACGGGGCCCACATGACGTTTGGCGCTTCATCTCCTCGGGTTAGGTTTTTGGATGTATAGGATTTTTGGAATTATTTATTATTGTAAAAAATCCTTCAGATCCTTATTGTAACCTTCTTCTTGCAAATGTGCGCTGCCGTCACATCTCTTCTCAGAGATAAGCTGCCACCATTCCAGCAAGCTTGTTTCCGCTGCATTTTACAGTTTCAGCTTATTTCGTTATTGAATAGAAAACTATTTTGACTGTATCTTTGTTATTTTGTGTTAAGAACCTGTTAATAATATATATTCATTTTGTTCTGCTCATAAAATCCAGATCAGTGGTATCAGAGCGGTCTGCTCCTTTTCGTCTTAATGCATGTCCCTAATGAGGTTGGAGTACAAAGAGTTGGGTCTCGAGCTTTTTTTTCTTGAGGACAGAAGCTCTCGCATTCCCAAGAAACCTCCCATGGTAGGAGAAAATAAATATGATGGGACAGGATATCCTTTCAAACTATTGATTGAGGAGTCCCTCACGCATCAGATTAACGAGATGATGGATAGTTTCGCACAAATCCTTCGGCGACTACCAACAGGCGACACATATTCTTCAAACGGAGGTGCTTCCCCCTTCAAGGTATAAATAAACTTTGATATTCCTATATTTGAAGGTCATATAGATGCAGATGTTGTAGACAAATGGTTGAATCTACTAGAAGGGCATTTTTCCGTTCATAAATTTTCGAATAGAGAAAAGATTACTTTTGCACTCCTCAAATTCGTTCCCCATGTCAAAGATTGGTGGGAAACTTTCTGTGAGCAAAAGGAAACAAAGGAAACCTCATTATTTTTATTCACAACCACCTGGGAATCCTTCAGGGATGGTATTAAGGAACAATACTACCCTGTCGGAAGTTATGATGACCTGTATACCAAATGGACCACACTGCGGCAAGAAAGAGACCAAGTAGTGCCAGATTTCACAAATATCTTCCATACCTTGTGCACCAAGTTGGGTATCAAAGATTCAGAGTGACATCTGGTGCTCAAGTATTGTGGTGCTCTACATAGATACATCCAGACCGAAATGGAATTTCTGGACATCTCATCCTTGGGCTCGACCTACCGATATGCCGTCAAAATCGAGCAGAAGCTCAAACAAAAGACGCGACAATTTGGGCCTGGGAACCCCTCACAACAAAAGCCAGGAAAGGGAGGCCCCAACCCAACGAACAAAGAATAGAGAAAATATGGACAGTATCAAGACAACCAGTACAAGCCACAAGCAAGGAAGGACACTAAAAAGACAAAGAAAGATATTGGGAAGTGGTGCGACTTCCATAAGAGCCCTTGGCATAACATTGTTGACTGCCACTCAAAGCAGTCACTGGTGGTTAAAGTGAAAGCCTTTGAATTAGATGTAGATTTTGACTCCGAGACAGAACCAGAAAGGGGAAGATGGATCATTCATGTGGAACCCAATTCCACCGTTGCTACCACCAAGCTCCAGCCTAGTGAAACAGACAAGCTAGAAGAAGGAGAGCGCCTCTTCCATTCATATATGTGGGTAAAAGGCACCCCACTACACTTCATTGTTGATAGTGGTATCTAGAAGAACCTCATCTTAGCAGAGGTCATCAAGCAGTTTGACCTGCCAACAACATTGCACCCACAACCCTACACCATTGGATGGCTCCGCCAAGGAATCGATCTCCGTGTTAGCCAATAGTGTCGACTGTCGTACAACATCAAGCCCTTCAAAGATGAGGTATTGTGTGATGTTGCTCCTCTCAAAGTTTGTGATGTTCTTTTGGGCCAACCTTATTTATGGAGATGTCATGCTATATATGAGTCTAGGCCTTGTAGTTTTATTATTACTTTGAACAGGAAATTGTATAGGATACCCAAGGTAGTCCCACCTAGTGCTATTTCCTTGATCTCTGCTAAGAAATGCAGGAAGGTCATCTCTTAGACGGGGAAGTTTGTCTTCTTCGTGATTCACTCTCAGAATAAGAGAAAGATCGCAACCACATCCAGGGTCTCTGCAGCCAACCTCTCCACATAGAAGAAGCAAGTAGATAAGGTTGTGGAAGAATACTCAGATATCTTCTCCTCACCTACAGGGGTACCTCTGCACTATCAGCTTAAGAACCCCATTGATTTGACCCACGACGCACCACTGCCCAATGGTCCAGTCTATCATCTCTCTTTGTTAGAGAATGAGGAGATCAAGCGAGAGATCCAAGAACTTCTCCACAAGGGGCACATCCTCCCCAACTCATCACCTTGTGGGAGCCCAATCATGCTGGTACAGAAGAAAGATGGAACCTGGCGACTCTGTATTGATTACCGGGCTCTGAATAAAATCACTGTAAAAAACCGGTACCCGATTCCCCGAATCGATGACCTCCTTGATCAACTCACGAGGGACAAATACTTCAGTAAGATTGATCTGAAGTCTGGCTACCACTAGGTCCCGATAGAACAGATAGATGTATGGAAGATCACCTTCAATTCAAAGGAAGGACTTTTTGAATGGTTGGTCATGCCCTTTGGCTTGAAAAATGCTCCAACCATTTTCATGAGGATGATGGACGATATCCTACGACCATTCGCCAATACTTTTGTAGTGGTGTATTTGGATGACATTCTAATTTACAACAAGACTTGGGCCAAACACTTGCAGCTTATTCAACAGGTTCTGCACACCCTGCGATAGCACAAACTATATGCCAACCTGGAAAAATGCTCCTTCGGCATGGACATGGTCCATTACCTGGGCTACATCATTGATCAGCATGCCGTACATGTGGATCCAGCCAAGATCCAAGTCATCCATGACTGGCCAGCCCCAAAAACACTCATTGAGCTTTGGATCTTCTTGGGACTTGCTAATTTCTACTGCAGGTTCATGTTGGGTTTCTCTCATATTGCATGGGTCCTCAACCAAATAAACAGGGGTGGTGGTAAGGCAAAATTTGCATGGGGCCAGTCCCAACAACAAGCGTTCGATGATTTGAAGCAGTGCTTGTGCTCATCCCCAGTACTTTCACTACTAGACTTGTAGCATCCCTTTGAGATCGAGACATATGCTTCAAACTATGTTGTGGGTATCATTCTCACTCAGCACGGCCACCCCGTGGTCTATCATAGTGAGACATTGTCAGATACTATCCGTAATTACCCTACTTACGACAAAGAAATGTACTCCATTGTGCAAGCATGCCGCCAGTGGAGACATTACATTCTTGGGAAGGAGACAATCATCCACACTGATCATAGGCCACTGTAGTTCATGCAGACATAGGGAAAACTGCAGAATGACCTCCATCAAAGGTGGTCCACATACTTGCAGCAATTCCACCTCAACATCAAGTATAAAACAGGAAGCACCAATTGTGTCTCTGATTGCCTCAGCAAACCTCCAGTTATGGCACTCACGATGGTGCTAGACTCTTTCGGCCATGAGACATCTGGATGGCCCCAACTCTATGAGACAAACCCTAACTTTTCCAACACCTACTGAATGTTGGGTGCAAATGCAGTTGTCGATAATTTCCATCTTCAGGATGGGTTGTTGTGTCATCTAGGCCATATCTGTGTGTTCCATCAAGTGATTGAGCGAAGCTGATCTAGGAAGACCACTATAGTTGGGTGAAAGGACACTTCGACGTCGAAAAGATAGTGGCGATTCTACATAAACATTTCTACTGGCCAAAATTTCGACAGGAGGTCAACAAGTATATCAGGTCCTGCACTGCCTGTGCTATTTCCAAACCGACCACTAAGAAACAGGGCCTATACACCCCTCTTCCTACTCCTGACAGGCCATGGGAATCCATCTCAATGGACTACATGTTAGGCCTCCCATCCACCAAGCGGGGAAATGACTGTGTTTTTGTGGTTGTTGATCTCTTTTCTAAGATGGAAATTCTGGTTGCCTGTAATAAGAGCATCACAGCAGAGGCCACTACCAAGCTCTTCTTTGAACGAGTCTGGGTACATTTTGGAATTCCACAAACCATTGTATCAGATCAGGATAGTCGATTTCTCAGCACATTCTGGTCGAGCCTCTGGTCACTGCTGGACACCAAGCTCACTAAAACCACGGCTTTCCACCCCCAGATAGATGGCCAAACCGAGGTTGTAAATCGAATGATTGTGCATATCCTTCACATGTATAATTCAAAGAACCCTTGCACATGGGATGAGAGCCTTCCCTATGTCCAACATAGCTACAACCGAGCCTTGCATAGCTGAACTGGCCACTGCCCCTTTCAAGTGGGGTTGGGATTCCAACCATTGGGTCCCATAGATGTTGAACTTCCCCTTGTGGTCACCTCGACTAACTCATCTCCTGCTCCAACTGAAGCTGACAAAGCCACCTGGTTCATTAAGTGGATCCAGCACATCCACCAACAGGTTTAGGATATCCTACAGAAGTCCAATGACAAGTACAAATAGTGCCATGATGAACATCAGGTGCCACATAAGTTTTAGGTGGGCGAAAAAGTTTGGTTGCACTTGTAGAAAGAACGCCTTATAGGACCCCATTAGAAGCTTCGCCCACTCCATACACTATCACCAAGTATGTGGGGGATAATGATTTTGAGCTCAACATTCCTCCTTTCCTTGGCCTACATCCAGTGTTCAACGTGGATCTCCTTCACCCTTATTTCCCACCATTATTGGACACCTCAGAAGTAGCAGAACAATTGACACCAAAAGAGCTCAACCCTGACTACATACAACAGGCATCCAATGATCAGATTGTGGACAGACAGATCAAGGGAACTCGACAACAAATGATCCAGCTTTATCGAGTCGTCAAAGCAGGGCAGCTCCTACACCAAGGCAAGTGGCTCACCTGGGGCCAAATTCAATAGAAATTTCCTCATCTAATGGGGGACCTCAATGAAATGGAGACTATTGCTTCCTAAGGAGGGAGGATTGATCCATATGGATATCGATGGCCACCCACCTTTTCCAACTGGCTCAAAATAGTTTTCTGACATTTTTGGCAATTTACTATTTTTAGCAGTTTTTACTTTCGAGGCCATTTTGAGGGCCTAAATGAAGGTTTTTTGTATATATATCCTCAATGATATATGAAGGAATTATTGATACCCAAAAATGAATCTCCTCGATGATACCTTTCCAATGAGCTATCACACACCTAAAACGAATATCGTATGCAAAAGTTACGACCCCGGGAAGTTGATGTACTAGCTTACCCAAATGGGGCCCACATGACTTTTGGCGCTTCATCTCCTAGAGTTAGGTTTTTGGATGTATAGGGTATTTGGCATTCTTTCTTATTGTAAAAGTTCCTTCAGAGCCTCATTGTAACCTTCTTATTGCGAATGCATGCTGCCGTCACATCTCTTCTCAGAGATAAGCCGCCACCATTCCAGCAAGCTTGTTTCCGCTGCATTTTACAGTTTCAGCTTATTTTGTTATTGAACAGAAAACCAGTTTTACTATATCTCTGTTATTTTTTGTTAAGAACCTGTTAATAATCTATATTCATTTCGTTCTTCTCATAAAATCTAGATGAATTGGCCAGCCCGTTTTGTCTCCGTCACCTAATCTTCTTACCTCTTTCGATGGTCGTTTGTTCTGACCACATGGAATTATCCCCTCTTTTCCTGTGCAGTTAGGAGGAAAAACCATGTGTGTCAAGGTTGAAGTGGTCGATGAATCTATTGAATACAATATCTTTTTAGGGAGGAGTTGGATCTATGCTATGAAAGAAGTAGTTTCTACAATTTTCTGGGTCTTATTGTTTCCAGACGAGGGTCGGATCATGACCATTGATCAGATGTCTTTCTCCCATCCTAACCATTCATTGGGGGCATCCGCGATCCCAATGATTGATAACCCTCAACCCAAAATTGTCAACATAGGGGTTGGTTTGTGCCTACCTTTGATGGGTACTTTCAATTACCCACCTCCTCAAGGCGATGTTAAGTTCATATCTAACCACCATAAGGTTGAGATTTTCCAAGTTTCATCGTTTCGCATAACTTACTTCATTGATCCATGGATTCTTCCTTCCCCATCGGCCACGATGGAAGGGACAGGGCACCATGGTATGTCCATTCCCTTGTCCATGGTAGATGTGGCATACTCTTTAGTCCAGCAAGCTTCTGTTGACCCCGATCCAACTCCCGCACAAGAGTTAGATCCGATTATAGAGCCTATTTGGCCTCAAGTTTCCCTCGCTGATACAGATTCTTTAGACTTAGTCTTTCCCTCAGACGAAGCAATCATTGAAGAAATGATTAGCTCAGACAAACCCTGGGATGATCTCCATAATAGATCTTACTTCCTCCCAGAGTTAAGAAGAATTGAATTAGGGGAATTCACCTTGACTATGACTGGAGATAGGTCTTTTCCTATCAATCCTTTGGATACACATGTTGTTTATGCTGAGGGTAATATGGAAACCATCACGGAAACTATACCTATAAACATCTCCAGAACCCCTGGCGTCATGGATAATTTTTTCTTCAGAGATGACTGCTCCCCCGAAGAGATTAAAATCTACACGGATTTATTTAAGGAATTCCGCAACATTTTTTCTTGGTCTTACAAGGAAATTCTAGGAATCGATCCAAAAATTGTTGAACACAAAATCACGACTTATCCTGATGCTAAGCCGGTTCAGCAAAAGCTTCGTCTAGTTAATCCTAAGAAAGCAGCAGCTATTAAGGTTGAAGTAGAGAAACTACTCAAGGCAGGTTTTATCTACCCCATCCATTTGACCTAATGGGTGTCAAACCTCATGTCGGTTGACAAAAAATAGGGTACGATTCACGTATGTACAGACTTCCATGATTTGAACAAAGCCTGTCCAAAAGACAATTTTCCCACACCAATTATTGACCAGATAGTCGATGAATGTGTAGGTTGCGAGGCCTTTTCTTTCATGGATGGTTTTTCGGGATATAATCAGATACAAATCAAACTCGAAGACCAACACAAAACAACATTCATTTGTCTATGGGGTACATTCGCATATCGTAAGATGTCGTTTGGTCTGAAAAATGCTAGAGATACCTTTCAATGGGCCATGTCTTTTGCTTTCCACAATCTCAAACATATCATCGAGGCCTACTTAGATGATTTAGCATCATGATCTTGTAAGAGAAATGATCATCCCATGCACCTCTGAATTATCTTTGAGCAATGTCGCTACTTATGGATTCACTTGAATCCCAACAAATGTAGCTTCTGTGTGACATCAGGCCGTCTGCTAGGTTTCATATTTTCAAAAATAGGGATCATGGTCGATCCTCTCAAGGTTGAGGCAATAGTTCAGTTGCCTCCCCCTCGTACAATCCTTCAAATTCAGAGTTTACAGGGAAAAGAGAACTTTTTGTGGCATTTCATCGCAAACTATGCCAAGATCACAAAGGGCTTTATGCGTTTACTAAAGAAGGACATTCCTTTTCATTGGGACGACATCTCTCAATGCTCCTTAAAAGCATTGAAACATTCCCTAACAATTGATCCTCTGCTTCGACCACCTAATTATAACAAAGATTTCTTATTATACTTGGACACAACAGAGTCAACTGTCGGCATGGTCTTAGTTTAGGAGGATGATTTACTCTCAGAATATGTGATTTATTACCTAAGCCGAGGCTTGGTTGGACCAGAACTCAATTATTCTCGTATTGAAAAACTTGCGTTGGGAGCAGTTCATGCCGTCCAACGGTTCTGTCATTATATTTTGTTTCGCAAGACCAACGTCATTGTCGTTGTGAATCCTTTTCAATACGTGTTGACACAATGAGTAATCGGTGGAAAGATCAGTAGATGGATAGTTGTCCTCCAAGAATTTGACTTAGATTTTGTTTTGGCAAAATCCAAAAAGTCACTGGTCTTTGCGGAACTCATATCGGAACTTCCGGTCGAGTCAGGTGATATTATGCTCGAAGAGTTTCCTATTCAAGGAGACATGTTTTTGATATCATCTTTGGACCCCTTGTATGGAGATATACTTGTCTATCTCCAAACTTCGAGGTGCCCTACCTTTGCTTCTTGTGATGAGCATCACCATATATGCCATTAGGCTAAGAACTATCTCATACTCGAAGATACTTTGTATCGTCGAGGTGTAGATTGTATCCTTCACTAGTGCCTCACTCATGAAGAAGCATAAATCATTGTTATCACTGAAATTTCGTCCACACAGGGCGACAAGAACTCTGCATCATCAACACAACAATGAAGTCATTCATGGCACAGAATGAAGTTTACAGCATTCCAGAAGGGTCAAAAACTATACAAAAATTGAAAGACACTTCATATCAGTAAGGTGCGCGCGTATGCGCGGGATAAGAACGTGTTGTGCGCGCTTAAGCGCCCGACGCGCGACTCTCCACATAAAAATCCGTGCATCTGCTAATACGGCACATTAAATGCTTAAGTCGGCCTCCCGATCGCCAATGGACCTTCCACCGAGATGATTTGACATCCAGGTCAGAGTCGGTTCTGCAAATTCGGCGAATTAATGGCTTAAGTGAACCCTAAACAACAC
>ML791265.1:57465-99180 GCA_009831015.1 Picea engelmannii | reverse complement strand
TAGATTAGATTGTTTTCTGTTTTGTTTTTCTACTTTCTATTAACACTCTTGCTGCTATAGATGTTCTGCCTTGGTGAACCCTGCAAGGCATGCAGAGCGGTCTCTATTTTGCTCATCTGCTGACAGATTGACCGAGAACAATCATGCTTAATGGTTTCCATACTGGAGCATGTGGCGGTCAATTGTTTGGGTTAGAAACAACCCAAAATATTTTACGAGCTGATTACTTATGGCCGACACTAATAAAATATTGTATCGCATCAGTCATGAAGTGCCACCTGTGTCAAATCTTCTCATGGAAGATGAGGGAACATCCTACTCCCATGTTTCCCATCATCACCATTGTCCCCTTCACCAAGTGGGGGATTTATTACACTACCTGCAACCCTCCTTCAGCAAGGGGGCACCATTATATCATTGTAGCAGTAGACTACTTCACCAAGTGGGTCGAAGCTATGCCAACATTCAAAGATGATGGCGAGACCACTGCCCTCTTTTTGTTTAACCAGATTATAGCAAGGTTCGGTGTCCCGAGAGAGATTGTCACTAACCATGGTTCCTTAGGGTACGTCTCTTAGAATGAATCTTTGATTATATTACATATTTTCATGTTCCTATGAGATTAAATCAAGTCACAGATACTCTAGCTAATCAAATTTTAGATTGGAATTTCACACACATATAAGAAAGGCACACACATGCACATGTAAATACATTTTTAACGCAAATGTAATCTGTTATCACTCCAAGAAACCCTTTGTGGTTATGGACCAAAGGTGCTTGGTAACTTAAGAATATAGTAGATTTGTATGCTTGGAACAATAAGATAACTCAATAGCAAATGAAAGTAACCACTCATCATGTATTTGAATAAAACAGTGCTTTTAGAGAACAATAATCAGACAACAGAGTTGAAAAAAGGGGATGAAGAATACTAGTCCAGATAACCAAATACAACCATATGTAGGGTCATACAAGACAACAAGAAATTCTTTAATCCAAGTTTATGGGCTTAATAACAAGATGACAGTTCTTAAAAGCTAAACTAAACTGGAATAAAGTGTAGAATCATGAAATATATGAAAGAATCTGATATTGAAAACAAAAGAGGACTGTGATTCTATTATCAGAATAAGAAGTCAAGTACAATGGCTAGAAAATGTCTCTTAGATTTAACCCCTTGGTTCTCCAAATTTCTTTGGCTTTATAGACTTACAAGATGAAATCTAGATCCTTGAAATATGGATCAGATTTGCTAAAAATAGTTAAATCAAAATAGATACAACAAGTGTAGGATGAGATCCTATAAAAATGGATCTAGAATACTAAAAATGGAAAATCAAAACTAAATAGGAAAAGATCCTATCTAATGATCTCTAAGAGTAGTAGATTGCTGATGAAGTGCAGTTTTAACCTCCCAAGGCTATTTGATTTGGTCCTCCAAAGATAAAATTTGAATTTGGTGAAGTGTGCAAAACCCCTGATTTTCTACCTTTGAAAAAGATACCAAAATCGATTGAAACACCTCTTCTTTCCCTTATCCATCAAAAATAACCATTGAATCAGACTTGATAATTCAACAACTATCCATTTAAAGCAGTTTCAAACCATTCAAACTCAAAAAATCCTGATCTGGGCAAAAATTCGGTCATTCTGGACGTGACAGGCTTTCACCAGCTTATTTACCTAACATTCCGCTCCTTAGTTGGTGAAAAGCAAAGCTTTCACCAACTAACTAGCAAAGTTCAAGACGAGTTAGATCGTGAAAGCGCAGATTTTTTTTAAATCAAATTTCTCAGTCGTGGAGAGTCTGTTTTACATGCTTGAATAGTCGATTGACATCTAGAAATCCTAAGATTTCCAATGGTGCTTTCAAATCTGCATTTGGAGCTTGGGAAGATAATCAAAAGGTCCCTGCAAGATTAGGCATTATTCTTTAAAAAATGCCAGTGCATTTTTATCGCTAACATAATCCATAAGA
This sequence comes from Picea engelmannii, assembly GCA_009831015.1. Classification (NCBI taxonomy): domain Eukaryota; kingdom Viridiplantae; phylum Streptophyta; class Pinopsida; order Pinales; family Pinaceae; genus Picea; species Picea engelmannii. Next base: position 97,199 of record ML791265.1, on the reverse strand, counting down.
CATAAAAAGACATAAAAATCCATATATAATATCAAAAATATCAGAGTACATGCCTGGGCACAAGCGCCTAAAAAATATGTCCAGTAACAATTTATGGGGCTTATTCCCTCAAAAATATACAAGTAGTTCCCTCGGCACGTGAAAAGTCCATCATAAGTAAGGACGGGGCCTGTTGGCCCTGTTGTAATGGTCAACGGTGTTTTCCAAACACCGAAAAAGTTGGCCCCACATCCATGGTGACCCCACTAATTGAGGCTGCATAGAGGGTTGTAGATCCTTGATCTCTGCCATGGGGACTGTGCGAGTAAGCGAGGTAAATTTTCTCTCTACTCATCTCAAAACTATCTTAGCCTCACTGGGTGGAGGTACTCCTGCTGCTGTTGGTCCACCGATTGCAGCTAGGGAAACCTCTGGTCGAGGACGTCGCATGTTCCTTGCATGATCCATTGGTCACACTAGCCCCACATCTACACATAACAAACACATATTTGTCAGATACTCTGGTGTATAAAAAAATGATATATATAGAAAACAACATAAAAGTTACATGTATTTTAAGAAAAAAAACGAAGCAAACTTACCCATCTCTCCTCGCTGCTCTCCGAGAGGTACCGGTATTTCAGGATCTCTAGAGAAGTCAATCCCGACATAGAGGTAGTCCTCTGTGACCGGAATCTTTCACGCCCACCAAGCAAATAACTTTTCATCAAAGGCCTCAATGGTCCTCCCTCCCCCTTGTCGCGGAAACAATGCCGCCCATCTTTATAATGCAGGGAGAGAGGCCTTGTGACCTCGTATAGTCTCTCTAGGACTGAAATTGAGCAGCCTCTCAAAGAAGAAAGCACAAAGAATCGTCCAAAACCCGAAGTTCCTCTACTTCCACATTCGATACTCTATTAATTTCCTCTTCATACAATCCAGTAAGGTGGTTCTCCAGTCAAATATTTGTGCATTTAAGCACTGAACTGCACAATTCATGTGCACACAGGAAGACTGATGCAAATACGTGGACCCAGTAATCCGCCTAATGAGCAACACTATCACTTTTAGTGATAAGTTAGATATCTTGCTTATCAGCACTTATGATCTCCTTCTGTCAGTATCGGCTTCACAATGGAGTCCAATCAACTCCAATATGTTATGAGGCCCAGAAGGAAAGGTATGAAAATTGATTGGTTCCCCTCTCCTCGAGAGGCCAGTCAGGAAGTATATATCCTCTATCGTTGGAACCAACGAATCCCCCTCTAGCATAATGGCCTCTACATCGGGATGTCAATAATCCACCAAGGCGTTCAGTAGCCTAGGTTGTGCTTGCATGAAAGGACAATGGAAAATTTTTAACAAACCACATTGCAATAGTGCAGCAAGAGCATTAGGGACCTCATCGACCAACACATCAATATCCTCATGCTCTCTTTCCCTCTAGTGAACATACATCCTGCAAATAGACAAAGTCCAGGAGGGTTAACTCTTGTTTTTTTATTGTTTTACACTAAATGGAAGGTCCACGCGTGCTATAGTGCTCACAGTAGCGTGTACACTCAGGTTGTCATAAGGCAGCCCGCATGTACACTCTGGCTATCATAAGATAGCCCGCGTGGACATAGGGCCGACCTTTTCAAGGTCGACGCCCCCCTCAAAAATGAACTTAAATCCATAAAGAAAGAATTAAAATGCAAGAGGGGGTAGTGAGTACTTACTTGGTCCAAGGGGATGGTTGTTTCGTCCACTGAAGCTCCCGGAATCAACTCTTTTCACCAAGGGGTAGTTTTGGATTTTAGTTAATTTCTCAATTAGAAATGGTGATAATGAGCTGTCAGCTTCTATTTATAGACTTTTTGGCCTCTTTTTGTCAATTTTTGGACCCTTTTGTCATTTTTTCTAAACTGAAAATCATTTAGTATGGTTCGGGAGTTTTCTTTGGATTGTCACGAAAAGTGTTCTTTGGGTATTGGGAAACTTTTTGGAGTTTTGGGTCGTTTTGAAGGTCCTTTGGTAAAAAGCCATTTTTTCCAACTCATTGCATTTAAGATACGATTCCATCTCCACTTTCTACATCTTGTTGTCTTTTCTTCTTTCCCATAAGATCAATCCCACCAAATTGCGACACAGAACCATCATTGTTGCTTTAGGAGTGTCATAATTTAGTGGTATAGTGTACCTTAACATGGATTCCCTAGGTAGATCCTAGTTGCATTTTGATGTCCATGATATCACTAACGACTATAGGTTTGGGAGTCCTTACTAGTTTTTCCTGATTACGAGTTTTGAGCCTCATTTGCGTGATTCCTTATCACTCTTGACCTCACCCTCGGGACTTCCAAAACTTAATAGGTCTTCTTTTAAGCTCTTTTCAGACCCTCTAAACGTGAAAATATTGTCGAGAGATATTGTTGACCTTCATGCTTGCTAAACTTAAATTTGAAGACGCGTCTGTCCGCAGTAGTTTACCCCTTTTTTGGTCTGGATTGTCAAGTGTACGAACAAAGGTATACTCTAGGAGCCTTGGTTCTCTAGAAGAGTACTCTCGGGTATAATTTTAACCCTTTTCTGGGCTTGAGGGACTAAATTGACGAAAAAGGAACCCCCACGAAGTCCATAGTTAAGATCTTTTAAAACTCCCTAAAATCGAAATGATCGCCGAGTGAATTTATTCTTTCACACTCGTTAAAATGGTCCAGAAGAACATTCCTGACGGAGTCCATAGTTAAGTTTTTTTCAGACTCCTTAAAAATGAAAAAATTGTCAAGTGACCTTGTCTTTATCACACTCATTAAAATGGTTTTGAATAGACATGTGATCGGTGCTAGTTTACCCCTTTTTTGAGCCGACTAGACTATATTCGAAAAGGGTACCCTAGCGGAGTCTCCTTTTATGTTTTTTCAGACCCTCTAAATATGAACAACCGTCAAGATTACCTTCTCTAGGCTCATTAAATTACATCGAAGGACATTACCATTGTGTATTTGTTTAACCACGTTTGCATACCTACGTGTTTGGCCTAATGCGGGCTCCATGTTGCTCTCAACTGAACCATCTAAAGCATGCCTTATACACAAGCTCTGTAGCACTTTGCCTTTGCATCTTGACACCTTTGATCCCAAGAGGGATTTTTCTGAGTGTCCTTGCTCTGAACATCAGTCTTGTCCTTGCGCCATGAACTAGTATGTTTGTGAAACTCATTCCTCCTTTGTAACGTAGCATTCTTTTATTCTTTTTCCAAAATTATTGAAAAATACAAAAAAAAATCAAATATACCCCAAAAAGAGGAAGGGAAAAGTATTTTTTTTATTGGAAGCATAATGAGTTTCCCTTGGACAAAGCACTTCCTTTCGTTTGTTCGTCAAGCCCTGGGATTTAATATGACCTTAGGAAGCTATTCCTACTTCGTAGAGCTGTGACCTCCTCCATTTGGTTATTCTTGCAAACATATGGAGAGTTTGTGTTGCCTTCTGCATCGTGAACTTATGTCATCATCATGCTGCCTGAGTCTCATCATTTGTTGTGCTATTTCCCAAGGGAAGTTTTTACCAAGCCTGATTCGGTCCCTCTGCAGTTTGTCTCTTTCCCTCAAGCCTGGTCATCCCAAAAGTCCAATCAAGTCTTTGTTTGAAATCAATGAAGCTTTCAGTTTGATCATCAAGATCCTCTAGTCCATGCTCGATGAGCCATCGAATACCTCTAGGTAGTGAAGTCATACACTCATATTACACTCCTACCCGAGTTTTGAAGATTTTGAAGTTGTTGCTCGAGATCTGAAGACCTCATCTCCATCCATCAGGCCTTATCAGCTTCTAGAAGATGGATACTATACATGTATATATTTTTTATTTCGAGATGTAGATCCACTGTGTATTGCTCATGGCTACACTTTATATAGTTATATGACATGGATTTGCAGTGTATTTGATTGGTAGCCATGATTTTATTTCATCTCAAGCATGGGTATGCTTGCCTCGGTGAGACGATTGTTATTTTGTAGATGGCACCTCCTGAATTTTGGTCCCTGGGCTCACTTGGTATGTTGATAAAGATTGATAATGTATTTCGGCCATCAGATTCTCTTCTGACCTCACACATTAGGGGGCATTTGTTATAACCCTAATTTTCACCAGAAATGCTTACCTGGCATCAAGCCATCTCATATTCCTTCTTTTCCAAGATAGGAATAAACAACTCTTCTTAAAAACACCCTTTTTAAAAGAAGACACACTCTACTCCACTACAGCCCACGTGTACACTCTAGCTGACCCACTACAGACCACATGTACACGATAGCTGACTCACTACAACTCACATGTACCTACACAAGAATGAAAAATGGAAAGTTGTTGATGGAACACATAGTTTTGGGTAAGTTAACTAAACCTTTTGGCCATGCATGGATAGTCACTTGAATAAATACCTATCTCTTTCTAGCCTATAAAATAAGGGGTAGGGGTCCCATTTGAAAAAAGGAAAATCATAGTAAAGAAACTCTACCCGAATTAGCATTCCCCTAGCCTCAAATTTTGCAACTATTATGTGAGGAGAAGCATATACAGAAGCAATTGGAGCACAGTTGAAGAGGATCCCAGGACCAGATTCGAGGAGCAGTGTCGACCACATATTTTAAAGTTTACTCTTGTGAAGATTAATACAAAAAGGAATACTTTTTTCATCCCACCATATCATGTGTTCAAATTGTGTATTTATTTCATGATATTGTCACATCTAACCCAACAATTAGTATATGAAATGCATGTTTGCAACTCTCTATTTTTCCATGTGTGAATGTAGGTCAGATTTGGGGGGAGACTTGCAGTCAAGGAGTGAGTGAAAGCGAAGGGATCGACATCAAACAAAGGATTTAAGGTAGAGTTACCTAATCTTATTCGCACCTTTGTATTGCATGAATGTGGAGTTTTTTGTTGGAAGAATAGGAAAAAAGTAGAGGCCTTAAAATGGTCATTTTCTGCATGCATGATTAAACCCTTAGTGCTAGTTCGTAGGAGGGATTTCCCACCCACAATAGTTACGAATCCCTTTAACAGGGTGCAGTTTAGTCCTCATGGCATAGTGCGCGCATGTACTATGCAGAAAAATGATGAAGTGTGCACATTCCAAGATACCATGCACAAAACCATAAGTGCACGCGATTTTGGGGCTAGGGAGCCTTTGTGTATATGCTGTGTTTTATAGGCTAGTGAGTTGTTTTGTGATGATTAGGCTGAATAACCTAGATGTTAAAGGCCAATGCGCCTATTTTGTACATGTCTCATCATTAATATAAAATACATCGTTGTGTGCAGACCGACCACGATAAAAGAGTATGGGTGACTAAAATTCACTAGTTAGGGAAAGAGTGGGGGCTAAAAGTTAAGGAAAAGGGGCTAATCTAGGGAGCTATGGGCCAAAAAGGAATATTATATTAATATTTCATAAAGTATAAAGTATGGATAATTATTTTATCCTAAGTTCTAAAGATGGGAACAAGTGGGCCAAAGTAGCACCCAATATGACAAGTGTCAAGTTAGGGACATGCATACATATTGTTTGGACTTAGTTCATTTTCCATCATTCTTTCCATCATTCCTCCCATTATTCAGTCATCCAGTCAATCATCCATGAGCATTCACATACTCATTGAGATATCTTTGTACCTTCATGCAACTGTAACCGAACCTATATCCATAGCCATACTTGTTTGTGCAGCTGGTTATCTTGGGAGTTGGACTGAATAAGTGGGTTGTTAGGCCCATGGGATATTGAAGAGGCGGGTTATCAGGCCCATGAGAAATTCCTCTCTCGATGAGAGAATTGTTGGGAATTTATTTCCTGAAGGTTCTAAACTGCAACTATAGGGCTCTGAGACTTCCTGTCTGTCCTGTTGCTGAAGCCCAAAAAGGAGGTGGGGCAGCCAAAGGACTATTGAGTAGAGAAGGGGCACACTTACTGAGGTGGGATAGGCATGTGGGGAATGAGGGACTGTAGGTTGTTAGTTTGAGTGGGAACTTATGACGGAGTATTTCTTGTTGTCGATGAGCCATTAGCATGGTTAGGAATCTCTTTACCTAGGTGGAGTTTAGTTCCAGCTCGGGGGTGACCTACTCTTGAGAGTGATGAGTGGTGTGGTCTAAAGCTGGGAGGTTCATGGAAGGTATTCACAGAGTTGGTGATTTTCTTACCAAGATAAGTGTCAACTGTGTGATAAATTTACATGCTCCATTACTATTTACATGTTTATTTTTGTGGGTTTATCCTATGTGTGGTTATAACTGTCTTTATAGTTATGGGTATTTCCTACATATGCTGCATGTATATGTTTACTGTGATTTCTGTCTGAATCTGTGTGTTTACAATATGTATTTATCTTTTTACATTTTATATATAAATTTTCCGCAAAACTTGTGTGTATATGTTTTAATTGCATGCAGTTCGAAAAATTTATGTGGCATAGCTCATTTGGATGTTGGGTATGTTACAGTATGTTCCACAGACAGAACAAAAGCGTTCTCTCATATATCGTGGCCTGGCCATAGGTGTCCAGGGACTTTATAATATAGTATTCTGATACGATATTATAACGTCCCCGACCACCCATGGTTGGGCCATGATACACAAGGGAATGCGTTTGTTCTCTCTGCGGAACATACTGTAACATACCCATCATCCAACTGAGCTATGCCACATAAAATTTTCGAGCTGAATGCAATTAAAACATATACACACATAAATCTTGTGGGAAAATTATATATAAAACATAAACATATAAATACATACTATAAACACACAGATTCATACAGAAATGACAGTCAACATATACATGCAATGTATGTAGGAAATACCCATAAGTATAAAGACAGTTATAACCACACATAGGATAAACCCACAAAAATAAACACATAAATAGTAATGCAGCATGTAAATTTATCACACAGTTGACACTTATCATGGTAATAATATCACCAATTGCATTCATAATGACCACGATAAAAGAGTATGGGGGACTAAAATCCACTAGTTAGGGAAAGGGTGGGGGCTAAAAGTTAAGGAAAAGGAGCTAAGCCAGGGAGCTTAATCCAAAAAGGAATATTTTATTAATATTTCTTAAAATATAAAGTATGGATAATTATTTTATCCTAAGTTCTAAAGATGGGGACAAGTGGGCCAAAGTAGATCCCAACATGACAAGTGTTAAGTTGGGGACATGCATACATATTGTTTGGACTTAGTTCATTTTTCATCATTATTTCCATTATTCCTCCCATAGTTCAGTCATCCAGTCAATCATCCATGAGCATTCACACTCATTGAGTTATTTTCATACCTTCATGTCACTGTAACCGAACCTGTATCCATAGCCATACCTATTTGTGGATCTAGTTAGCTTGGGAGATGGACTAAAGAAGTGGGTTGTCAGGTCCATGGGATATTGAAGAGGCGGGTTGTCGGGATCATGAGAAATTCCTCTCTAGGTGAAAGAATTGCTTGGAGTTGATTTCCTGAAGGTGCTAAATTGCAGCTACAGGACTCTGAGACTTCCTGTTCGGCCTTTTGTTGAAGCTCAGAAAGGAAGTTGGGAAGTTGAAGGACTGTTGAGCAGAGAAGGGGAAAACTTCCTGGGGTGGGACATACATGTGGGAAATGAGGGACTGTAGGATGTTAGTTTGAGTGGGCACCTGTGACAGAGTCTTTCCTATTTTCTATGAACTATTAGCCTGGTTAGGAATCCCTTTACCTGGGTGGAGTTTAGTCCCATCTCGAGGGTGACCCACTCCTGAGAGTGATGAGCAGTGTGGTCTAAGGCCATGAGATTCATGGAATTTCTGCACGTAGATGGTGACATTCTTCCCAAGATAAGTGTCAATTGTGTGATAAATTTACATGCTGCATTATTATTTACATGTTTAGTTTTATGGGTTTATCCTATGTGTGGCCATAACTATCTTTATACTTATGGGTATTTCCTTCATATGATTCATGTAAATGTTTACTGTCATTTTCGTATGTATGATCTATTTGTTGTTAACTCTGCAAAATATACAGTCAACAAAACTTTGTTAGGTTAACTCTTTCAACAATTTCCTGAAAATATGAACCATTCTGGTTCAATAATGTATATTAGAATTCTTTCTTTTGATTTCTTGGAAAATTGAATTCTTGGATCATTTTTTTAGGTGGATATTTAGATTCCACTTTCCAACACCTTTCCAATTCCTTCTCTCATGCTCAATTTCAAGTCTTGAGCAGAAATTTATGGTTATTTGAAGTTTGCCCATTAATTTTTCTATTCATTTTTCAACTTGGCACAAATATGCACTGTAATTATGAATTTTTGCACCTACTCCATTGGAGTTTTCATGGGATCTCAATTGGTTTTCTTCATAAACATACTCTGGACACTCTACCCAAGTTTCACCTTTTTTTGGGTTCTGGGTTGCTAGTTACAACCTGCTGTAGTTCTAGACCAATTCGTTTTTTGGGTCTGGAATGCTACAGGTATTTTGTTTTCCATATTAAACACTTTTAGCATGCCCAGAAATTTAATTCAGCTCTGGTAACATATTCTATGGTTCAATATATTTCCATTGACTGCTCCTGGGCCTCAATCTTATTCCAGAGCAGAGAGTCCAGAGGAATGGAAGATGCACATGGCACTTTCGGCCAGGAAGATGAGATCAGAGGGACAGATGTCCATTTGGGCATTGAAGGAACAAACTCCAATGAACATGGAGAAGGAAGGGATGAAAACATGAATATGGAAGAGACCATTAAAAATTTGCAGAAGGATTTCCAAATCCATAAAGCTGATAATGAAAGGCTTACAAGAGCCAAGGAGCAACATGATGACTTCAACATGAAGTTAATGCAGAGCTTGAACATAATAGAAAATAAATTGGATAAGGAGAGTGGCTCAAGAAAATCAGGAAGTCACAAGTCTCCTGATGAGAAAAGAATAACAAGAAGTGTTAGTAGACATCACCACCACTCCTCGAGGAATTCCAATAAGAGAGCACATAACAGCTCAAGTCCATCCCCTGTCAGGAAGCATAAGAGGTCTGGGGTGGATGATTTACATGGAGAAATGAAAAAAATAAAACCTCCTACATTTGATATTGAGCACAAGAAGGATGAATATGAAGAGACATGGTTGTTGGGCATGAGAAATTATTTTCAATTGCATAATTATTATTCTCATGCAGAAGGTAGAATTGTCATCTATCAACTCAAGGAAAATACATCCATGTGGTGGGATCATCTTGTGCAGGTGCAACACATTAATGAGAAAAGTGTTACTTGGAGGGAATTCAAGAAGTATTTTGAGAAGAAATACTTGAATAAGAGATACTATGACAAGAAAATGAAAGAGGTATTTGAACTCAATCATGGGAGTATGACCAGAGATGAATATGAAATAAGTTTTTTAGAACTGTTGAAGTATGTCTCTTTCATCAAGGAAGAAACAATTAATATTCATAGGTATTTGAGTGGATTTCCATCATTTATCAGTGAAAAAATACAATATGATGATCCTAAGACATTGGAGGAGACCATATGGTGAGATAAATGCCTTTATGATCAACAAACAACAAGGCCAACTTTCCAAAAATCTTGGGAAGACAAAAAAAAAATTCAAGATGGATTAGAGGAAGAAGGGAACTAAGCCACCATTATTCAGAAATAATACTCAGGGAAAAACAACTTCTAGAGAACCCATAACGATTGATATAGGAAGGCAAAGGCCAAGGAAGCCACCTATTCAATGTTGGGTTTGTAAAGGAGATCATATGTTCAGAGATTGTCCTCACAGAGGTGAAAAAGTGAGGATTGATCACAATGTACAACAAGATGAAACAATGGAGGACATGGGCATAAATGTACCAATGATCTATGCATCCCTGGACAACAACCAAGCAGAGTATCAGTCACATATGATTCAAGTGGAAGGTATGATCAACAACCAAACCATTGCTTTTTAATTGATTCAGGAGCTAGTCATAGTTATATAGATCCTAATATGGTGGAAAGTTTTCATTTTCCAAGAAGAAATCATGGAAAATCTTGGTTGGTGCAGTTGTCTATAGGAGCCAAAAGAAAAGTTAATGAGATGGTTAAGTCATGTCTTATGGACATGAATGGACTGAACACCAGGGCATATTTGAATTTATTGCCTTTAGGTTCCTATGACTGTCTAATTGGGATGCATTGGTTGGACCAACATCATGCTATCCTAGACTGTCATAAACATACATTTACTTTCTTAGATGAGGGAGGGAGCCTAAGGAGATTGCAGGGAATTCCCAGGGTAGTAACCATCAGAGAAATTCTAGCATTGCAGCTAAAGATATGTTACAGAAAAGGGTGCTGAATATTTGCAGCTCATATGGAAGAGACACCTAAAGATAAGGTGCCAAATCTTGAGGATCATGCAGTCCTGGAATATTTTGATGATGTGTTCAGGAGGTACTGGGACTACCTCGAAAGAGAGATATTTATTTCTCTATAAATTTAATTCCTAGAGCAGCTCTAGTGTCAAAGACTCCTTATAGAATGAGTATACCAGAGCTGAAGGAGTTTCAAATGCAACTTGAAGAACTTCTAAAGAAGGGGTATATATGCTGAAGTGTGTCACCTTGGGGGTGCCTAGTCTTGTTCGTGAAGAAGAAAGATGGGACATTAATATTGTGCATTGATTTCAGGCAGTTGAATAAAGTGACTGTAAAGAACAAGTGTCATCTACCAAGGATTGGTGATCTCTTTGATCAATTGAAGGATGCAAAGATATTTTCAAAGATAGTTCTCAGATCTGGATACCATCAGGTAATAATTAAGGAGGAATATATCAAGAAGACTTCCTTTAGGACAATGTATGGTCATTATGAGTTCACAATAGTTCCATTTGGGATGTCAAATGCACTATCTGTTTTCATGTGCTTAATGAATGGTTTTTTCTGAGAATATTTAGACAAAGTTGTCATTGTATTTTTAGATGACATTATTATATATTCTAAATTAGAAGAAGAGCATGAGCATAATTTAAGGATGGTATTGCAAGTATTAAGGGAGCATGAATTGTATGCCAAATTGAGCAAGTGCTCATTTTATAGGAAGAAAATTCATTATTTGGGACATATCATTTCAAAGGATGGGATAGCAGTGGATCCTAAGAAAATAGAATCCATTAGAGAATGGTCAGTGCCAAAGAATCTAACAGAGGTCATATCATTCATGGGTCTTGCAGGCTACTATAGGATATTCATTGAAGGATTCTCAAAGATTCCACACCCAATCACTTCCTTGCAAAGAAAGGGTGTGAAGTTCCAATGGACAGTGGAATGTGAAAAGAGTTTCCAACACTTGAAACAATTATTAACAAGTGATACATTCCTAAAGATTTCATACCCAAATGAAGACTTTGATGTATGCATAGATGCATGTAAAGAAGGACTCGGTGGAGTCCTCAATCAAAATGGGTTTGTTATATGTTATGAATCTAGGAAGTTGAAGGAGCATGAAAGACACTATGCCACTCATGATTTGGAGTTGGTAACCATAGTGCATGCCTTGAGGAAATGGAGACACTACCTCATGGGAAAAATGTTTGAGCTGAGGACAGACCATAATGGTTTGAAATGTTTATTTGATCAACCAACTCTAAATGATAGCCAAAGCAAATGGTTAGAATTTCCAAGTGAATATGACCTTGATATAAAGCATATCAAGGGGAAAGAGAACAAAGGGGCTGATGCACTAAGTAGAAGAGTTCATGAATTGCATTCTACAACCATTAGCATGTACCAATCAGATTTGAAACACATAATTATAGAGGCTTCCAAATCAGATTTGCAATACAAGGAATTAGTGGCAAAATTACAACAAGGTAATTTGCAGCAGAAAATTGAAGAATACAAGCTAGATAATGATCCAATTCTCATGTATAGGGGCAAAAGTTATGTACCAAATTCCCAGGAATTGAAAAATCTTATATTGAGGGAAATGCATAATGTACCTTATGCTAGGAACCCAGGTTATCAGAAAACTATTGCAGCTGTCAAGAGCCAATATTATTGGCCAGGCATGAAGAAAGAGGTTGTTGATTTTATTGTCAAATGTTTGGAATGTCAAAAGGTAAAGGCTGAGCATAGACACCCAACTAGTTTGCTAAATACATTACCCATTCTTGAGTGGAAATGAGAAGTTGTAACAATGGATTTCATCACCAAACTGCCCAGAACAAACAAGCAACATGATTCTATCATGGTAGTGGTGGATAAGCTTACAAAGATGCCCATTTTAGTCCAGTTAAGCTCACTCCCAAGGAAGCCAACATTGCTGATGTTTATATGAGAGAAATAGCTCGATTGCATGGCATACCAAAGACAATTGTGTCTTACAGGGATCCAAAATTTACTTCAAATTTTTGGAAAGGATTATTTAATGGATTTGGAACAAATTTGAATTTTAGTACATCTTATCATCCAAAATCAGATGGACAAACAGAGAGGGTGAATCAAGTGATTGAAGATAAGTTGAGGATGTATGTGATGGATAAACCATCAAAATGGGAAGACTACCTACACTTGGTAGAGTTTACCTATAAAAATGGGTACCAAACATATCTAAATATGAGCCCAATAGAGGCACTTTATGGCAAAAAGTGCAACACACCAGAAAGTTCGGATAACCCAGCAGATAAAACAGTTGTTTGGCCAAATTTTCTCAGGGAAATGGAGGAGAAAATGATAAAAATAAATCAAAATTTAAAGGTTGCCCAAGACAGGCAGAAAATATATGATGATAAGGGTAGAAATCACAAAGCATTTAAGGTTGGAGACCATGTATTCTTGAAAGTGAAATCCAACAGAAGTTCCCTGAAGTTGGGAAATTGTTCCAAGTTGGCAGATTGCTATTGTGGTCCATTTGAAATTTTAGAGATGATTGGTCTAGTAGCTTATATGATTGCATTGCATGCATCTATGTATGTTCATAATGTATTCCATGTATCATTTCTCAAGAAATATATACATGATGTTAATCATTTTATTGATTTGAATGTGATTTAGGTGGAGCAAGAAGGCACTTTTCAAGTGCATCTGATATGCATTCTGGACCAGAAAATCAAACATCTCCAGAATAAATTCATAAGGCTTGTAACATCCAATGGACCCAGTATGGTCCCGAGGATGCTACTTGGGAGAATGAGGATGTAATGCGAGAAGAATACCCGCATATTTTTAAGGATTTTTGAAATTTTGTTGTGTATGAGTACATAATGCACTGAGGATAGTGCATAAATAAGGGGAGGGGATTGTAATATCCCTAGGCCGAACCAAATTGTAATGTAAATGAAAATGTATTGAATATGGTGAGATGTTTGATATCATTTTTATATGAGCCTTTCATGGCATAGTGCGTGCATGTAATGTGAAGTAAAATGATGAATTGTGCACATTCTGGGATACCGCACGCAAAAACTTATGTGCGTGTGATTTTGGGGATAGGGAGCCTTTGTGTATATGCTATGTTTTATAGGCTGGTGAGCTTCTTTGTGAATAATTGATTTACACTCATCCATGGGTGTATTCTAATAAGTCATAGTATACAAGGAAGAGCCAACCAAATAATTGATCTACATTGGATTAAGTATGGGTTGTGAGTATATGATGAAGTATCAATGTTTAATTGAAAAATTTGTAAGTGGCTATGTTTTTTAAATTCCCTCCTTTTATAATTAATGGAACAACAAGAAACCTTTATATTAATTACAGTAACTATGCTTTGTCATGATGTATTAAACATGTAGGAAAAAAAGTATAGAGTGCAACCAACATAAGATATTTTGAGATATGGCATGCAACATGGCTTCAAAAGAATGTGTATTGTTTATGGAACAATCATTGATATGATAGGAATTTTTATTTATGAAAACATGTATATTATGATATATAAATGCAGATACAGTTATTACACTTTATGTATGTTTTTGTAGATGTAACATGAAGAGGTAGAAAATCGAGAACAAGTTGAACAATAAAACATTAGGTTAAATAATTAAAGTACAATATCACGTAGAAGTGATGAAAAAAAGAGGCATGCACACAACTATGTTGCAATGATAAGAGAGGGGGTAAATTAGTATGAACACTTCTTACCACTTTTAATAACAAATATAAACCTAAAATTTATCAAAAAAATTCAATGGTTTATCACTTATGCATTCAGTATATTATTGAATCATAAACAATATCATTAATTAGTGCATAATAAACAACCACATATATACAATGCACCAAAATTTTCGTGGAAACCCAAATGGGAGAAAACTACAGAATGAGTTCTTATATATATATATATATATATATATATATATATATATATATATATATATTACATTCATAGGAAGAACCAACTTCCCAATTCTCCAACACCAATTGGAAGGAGAAACCAACCCCCTTATTTATAGGAACCAACCTAAAGGAATATTCAACTCCCTCAGTTCTCCGACACCAACTGGAAGGAGGCTACAACCCCTGATTTGTAGGAACCAACCTAAATGAAAATTCAACTCCCTAATTTCTTTGACACCAACCAAAAGGAGGCTACAACCCCCTTTCGTTGCCCCATCCTTCCGCCATGAAATATAAGTGTAGAATCAAACTATCACTACCATTGATCAACCTGTAACTTCCATTTTCATTGATACATAAACGAACCTGTCACTGTCATATCAACTTGTAATTTGTAATATCCCTCGGCCGAACCCAAATGTAAATGTAATCCAAGTATATTTAAGCTAGTGAGCTATTTAGACATCATTTTTGTAATACACCTTTCATGGCATGGCCCGTGCATATACTGCATAGTAAAGGGATGTAATGTGCACATTTATGAATACTGGGCGTAGTAACTAAAGTGTGCACAACCTTAAAGAAAGAGGATACAACGCGCAGTAACTAAGTGCACACAATATTAAGGTCAATGAACCTTTGTGTATTTAATATGCATTATAGGCTGGTGAGCCAGTATTATAAGTCGGAATGCTTATGTCTTGGAATTAGGCTAGTGTGCCTAGATGTTAAAGGCTAGAGCACCTACTTTGTACATGACTCATGATTAATATAAAATACATCACTGTGCATCAACCGACCACAATAAAAGAGATGGGGGACTGAACTTCACCATTTAGGGAAAGGGAGGGACAAAAGTCAAGGGAATATTATAATAATATTTCCTAAAACATAAAGTATGGATAATTAGTTTATCCTAAGTTCTAAAGTAAGGGACAAGTGGAAAAAAGTAACTTCTGCTATGACAAGTGTCAAGTTGGGGACATGCATTCATATCGTGGGGAAACTTAGCTCAGGGGGAATATTTTTTCATGGATACCTTATGAACGGGGGAAGGGGGGCCATCAAGCTGACCATCACTTTTGACAAAGAGTTCATAGTGATTCCAAAACACACTTAGTTATCCAGTCAATGACTCCATGACCATTTCACTCATACATTCCGTTATCCTTGAGACAACCATTTCACCTTTCCAAAGCATGTTTCCCCATCCTTTTTGGTTGGTGTACCTGGTTATCTTAGAGTGGGATTGAAGAAGCAGGTTGTTAGGCTCGTGAGTAGTTCTTTGAGGGAGAGAATCATTGGGGATTGATTTCTGTAGGTGCTAAACTGCAGCTACAACGCTCTGAGACTTTCGGTCTGGCCTTTTGCTAAAGCCCTTGAGCAAAGAAGGGGCACACTTACTTGGGTGGGACAGACATGTGGGGAATGAGAGGTTGTAGGCTGTTAGTTGAGTGAGCACATGAGACAGAATCTTTCCTGTTGTCCGTGAGCCTTAACCTAGATAGGAATCCCTTTACCCTGGGTGGAGTTCAGTCCCATCTTGGGGGTGATTCACTATTGAGAGTGATGAACAGTGTAGTCTATGGTTGGGAGGTTTGTGGACTGTCTGTAAGTAGTTGGTGACTGTATTTCTAAGATAAGTACCAATTGTATGATATACATATATGTTGTTTTGTTATTTACATGCCTATGTTATGATTTCATCATATATGTGACTATGATTGCTTGTGTTTTTATGGGTAATTTCCTGTAAATGATGCATATCAATACTTAATGTTATTTTAATATAAAAGTTGTATGTTACAGAAAGTAATTGTTTGTTTATGTTTAGATGTAAAGATTCTGTGAGCGTGTTGTATGTATATGTTTTAGTTTCATGCACTCTAAAGAGTAAATTTAGGTGGCATTGCTTAGTTGACTACTGGGTATGCTACTCTATGTTCCCTAGTATGGGAATGAAAGTGTGCCCTAGAGTAGAATGGCCCGGCCTAATGGCTGGGAATGTTACCGACTGGCATCAGAGAATGAGTGGCTTCTCTGGAGTGGCATACACCGGCCTTAGGTTGGTCGGGGGGATCGTTACAGTATGGTATTATAGCTTCAATTCAACACTGAGCTCGACTGGGCCAGAAGGGTTCAATTGAAGTGAATATTCAAAGAAAAGTAACTTTGAAGTGACCAAAATTAGATTCATAGAGTGTCCTTAGAAAAGGTTGGCGTACTGGCGCACGTGGTAAATTTGGCACCGCAGGGGAAATTGTGGCGTGCCAGTGTGCATGGTAAATTGTGGCGTTGCATGAAATATTATTATGTGTAGATGCACGCACTAAAATTAGGCTTGCACGGTAAGCACACTCATAGTAAGGTGCACATGGGGTGCGAAAGTATTGATTAACGCAGAGGAGTTTTGTTGGTACGTGCATAAGTATGAGTACAAGTTGTTTCGTGACGGTGTATTTAGTAGTGTGAGCAGATATTTGAGCGCGAAGGAATATGTTAAACTTGACATAGTGCATGCATAGGTCAAAAATGCATGTGGAATATCGGTGCGCAGTATCGAAACTGTGCACAGTGGATATTGGCGCACAATGCCAGAGTAGTGCACGTAAGTAGTTGGTACGACGAAGAAGAAATGCACAGTAGATTTAGGTGCACGAAGAAGCGTTTACCTTGTAATATTTCTATGCACGATAATATAAATGAACAGGTCAAGTTAATGCACGTGAAGTTTCTTGGAAGGCGAGGAGTCTGAGTTTAAATTACATAATAATAAAAGAAAAATAAACACATAACTTCATTGAAGCATTAATTAAAAATAATTTCGAATTTTAATTTCATCTGATTTAGACAGATGAAAATAAAATATAAGATTACAAGAAAAACTTATTATAAAAGAAAACAAGAGTCATAACATCACCAGATAGAAATTGTAATAAAACAGTCTAAAATTCATTTCTGTATTTATATAATCATATTAATCACAAAATTACAAAAGGGTGATTTGACTAGCCGTTGCCCGCTCCATGAGTGGTGGATTTGACATGTTGAGACACGTAATACCGCATCTTGGCAAAAGTGGTTTCGACAAAACCAACTTCTTGCACAAGTGTATCTCGGAAGGCACTACGCATCAGCGTTATCGAGACTTGGGTCTTATCTAGAATTGTCATGGTGATAACACTAGGAAACCGAGAGTGATAATGCTGATGTGTATGTTGAATCGAAATGGTGCATATTCTCATGAATTGCTGATTTGTTAGTCTGATTAGTTTCGATGGTTGCACGTTTTGCATAATTAACAACAACTCGGTTAGGTCAGACCAGTGCAGATTCCATAGGAATGGAAGAGGCACAGGGGAATTACAGTCATCTAGAGAAGAGAAGAGGGATGGATGTCCATTTGGGCATGGAAGGAATGAACTCCAATGAACATGGAGAAGAAAGGAATGAAGATATGAATATGGCCGAGACCATTAATAATTTGCAGAAGGATGTCCAAAGCCATAAAGTTGATAATGAAAGGCTTATGAAAGCCAAAGATCAACATGATGACTTGAACATGAAGCTATTGGAAGGTTTGAACATAATAGAGAAGAAATTGGTTAAGGAGAGTGACTCAAGTAGATCTGAGAGTCACAAATCTTCAAAGGAGAAGGGAGAAGTAAAAAGTGCTAGTCAACATCACCATCATCCCCATAGGCATTCCCATAAGAGAGTAGGCAACAACTCAAGTCTATCCCCTTTTAGAAGGTATAAGAGATCTGGGGTGGATGAACTATGAGGAGAAATGAACAAAATCAAACCTCCTACATTTGATGGTGAGCACAAGAAGGATGAAGATGCAGAAACATGCTTGTTGGGCATGAGGAAGTATTTTCAATTACACAATTATACTTCCCATGCAGAGGGTAGAATCGCTATCTATCAACTCAAAGGAAAGGCATCCATGTGGTGGGATCAACTTGTGCAGGTACAACACATTGTAGAAAAAAGTGTTACTTGGAGAGAGTTCAAGAAGTATTTTGAGAAGAAGTACTTGACCAAGAGATACTATGACAAGAAAATGAAAGAGTTCTTTGAACTCAATCTTGGAAGTATGACCATAGATGAATATGAGAGAAGGTTTATGGAACTATTGAAGTATGTCCCTTTCATTAAGGATGAGACCGTCAAGATTCAATGGTACTTAAGTGGATTTCCATCGTTCATTAGTGACAAAATACAATATGATGATCCCAAGACATTAGAAGAGACCATAATGAGAGCTAAATGCTTATATGACCCGCTGAAAGAAAGAAAAATTTCCAAAAGGCTTGGGAATACAATAAGAAATTCAATATGGATTAGAGGAAGAAGGGAGCTAAGCTACCATTCTTTAGAAATAATCCACAATGCCAGCAAATGCATAAGGAAACTAGAGTGATTGACACAGGGAGTCAAGGGCCAAGACAACCACCTATGGAATGTTGGGGTTGTAAAGGAGACCATAGGTTCAGATATTGTCCTCATAGAGGAGAAAAAATTAGGGTTGTTCATAATGTACAATGAGCTGAGACAGTAGAGGACATGGGTAGAAATGTGCCAAGGATTTATGCAGCCCTGGACAACAAGCAAGTAGAGTATCAGTCCCAGTTTATTGAAGTGGAAGGTATGATCAACAACCAAACCCTTGCTATTTTAATTTATTCAGGAGATAGCCATAGTAATATAGACCCTAAGATGGTGGAAAGTTTTCAATTGCCAAGAAGCAAGCATGGAAAATCCTGGTTGGTGAAACTGGCTATAGGAGCCAAAAGAAAATTTAATGAGATGGTTAAATCTTGCCTCATAAACATGAATGGACTAAATATGAGGGAAGATTTGAACATCTTACCCTTAGGTTCCTATGAATGTTTAATTAGGATGGATTGGTTGGACCCACATCATGCTCTATTGGATTGTCATAACAAATAATTCACTTGCTTGGATGAAGAAGGGAACCAAAGGAAAGTGCAGGGAATTCCCAGGGCAATAACCGTTAGAGAAATTTCAGCATTGCAGCTGAAGAAATGTTATAGAAGAGGATGTCAAATATTTGCAACTCATATGGAGGAGACACCTGAAGACAAGGTGCCAAAATTGGAGAATTATGCATTCCTGAAAGAGTTTGAAGATGTATTCAAGGAAGTACCAGGACTACCCCCAAGGAGAGACATTGATTTCTCTATAGATTTGATGCCTAGAGCAACGCCAGTATCAAAGACTCTTTACATAATGAGTATACCATAATTGAAGGAGTTGCAAATGCAGCATGAAGAACTGCTGAAAAAGGGGTATATACACCTAAGTGTATCACCTTGGGGTGCCCCAGTCTTGTTTGTAAAAAAGAAAGATGGAATGTTAAGATTTTGCATTGACTTCAGACAATTGAATAAAGTGACTGTTAAGAACAAATATCCTCTACCAAGGATCGATGACCTCTTTGATCAATTGAAGGATGCAAGGATATTTTCAAAGATAGATCTTAGATTAGGATACCATCAGGTAATAATTAAAGAAGGAGATATTAGAAAGACCACCTCCAGAACAAGGTATGGTCATTATGAGTTCACAGTGGTACCATTTGGATTGTCAAATGCACCAGCTGTTTTTATATGCTTAATGAATGGTGTTTTTCGAGAGTATTTGGACAAGTTTGTAATTGTATTTTTGGATGACATTCTTATATATTCTAAGTCAGAGGAAGAGCATGAACATCATTTGAGGATGGTGTTGCAAGTATTAAGGGAACGTCAGTTGTATGCCAAATTGAGCAAGTGCTCATTTTATCAGAAACGAATTCATTATTTGGGGCATATCATCTCAAAAGATGGGATAGAAGTGGACCTTGAGAAGGTAGAAGCCATTAGAGAATGGTCAGCACCAAAGAATGTGATAGAGGTAAGATATTTCATGGGCCTTGCAGGTTACTACAGGAGATTCATTGGAGGATTCTTGAAGATAGCACACCCAATCACTTCCTTGCAAAGAAAGGGTATGAAGTTTCAGTGGACATCAGACTATGAAAGGAGTTTCCAACATTTGAAACAATTATTGACAAGTGCTCCAATACTAAGGATTGCAGACCCAAATGAAGATTTCATTGTATGCACAGATGCATGTAATGAAGGACTGGGTGGAGTCCTAGGTCAAAATGGATTCGTGATATGTTATGAATCAAGGAAGTTGAAAGAGCATGAAAGAAACTATGCCACTCATGATTTGGAGTTGGCAGCCATAGTGCATGCCTTGAGGAAATGGAGACACTACCTCCTGGGAAAAAGGTTTGAGCTAAGAACAGACCACAATGGCTTGCAATATTTATTTGATCCGCCAAATCTAAATGCTAGGAAAAGCAGATGGTTAGAATTTCTAAGAAAATATAACTTTGATATAAAGCATATCAAATGGAAAGAAAATAAAGTGGCTAATGCGCTCATCAAGAGGGTGCATGAACTACATGATACAACCATCAGCATGTATCAAACTGATGTTAAAAGAAAAAAATTGGAGGCTGCAAATACAGATCTGCAGTACAGAGAATTGGTAGAAATTCTACAACAGGGTCAGATACTTCAGAAGATGGATATTTATAAGTTGGGAGTAGATGGAATATTGCTGCACAAGAAAATAATATTTGTACCAAATGTCCAGGACTTGAAACGTATAATTTTCCATGAGATGCATAATGCTCTATATGCAGGGCACCTTGGATATCAGAAAACCATAGCAGTGGTCAAGAGCCAATACTTTTGGCCAGGTATGAAGGGATAAATTGCAGAATACATCGATAGGTGTATGGAATGCCAGAAAGTTAAAATAGAGCATAGGCACCCAACATGATTGCTGCAACCTTTTCCCATTCCTGAATGGAAGTGGGAAGTGGTTATGATGGATTTTATTACAGGATTGCCCAGAACAGGCAAGCTACATGATTCAATTATGGTAGTGGTGGACAAGCTTACAAAAGCTGCCCATTTTATTCCACTAAAAGCTACTAAAAAAGCATCAGATGTTGCTGATATTTTCATGAAGGAAGTGGCACGATTGCACGAAATTCCTAAAAGGATTGTGTCTGACAGAGACCTAAAATTCACCTCGAATTTCTGGAAAGGATTGTTCAAAGTATTCAGAACGAATCTGAAATTTAGTATAGCTTACCATGCTGAGACTGATGGACAGACATAGAGGGTGAATAGAGTGATAAAAGATATGTTGAGAATGTATGTGATGGATAAACCATCAAAATGGGAAGACTACCTACATTTAGTAGAATTCGCTTATAACAATGGGTATCATGAATCATTGAAAATGAGCCCATTTGAAGAAATTTACGGAAGAAGGTGCAATACTCTAGTAAGTTGGGATAATCCAATTGATAGAACAGTAGTCAGACTAGAATTGCTCAAGGAGATGGAGGACCAAATGTTAAAAATTAAGCAGAAATTGAAAGTTGCCCAAGACAAACAAAAAAGCTATGCTTATAAAAACATAATACACAGAGAATTCAAGGTGGGTGATCATGTTTTCCTAAAAGTGAAATCTAACAAGAGCTCCCTGAAGCTGGGAAGTTGCGCCAAGTTAGTAGCCAGATTTTGTGGACCATTTGAAATATTAGAGAGGATTGGTCCAGTTTCTTATATGATTGCATTGCCTGCATCTATGTTTGTTCATAATGTCTTCCATGTATCATTGCTAAAGAAATATATACCTGATGCTAATCATGTTATTGATTGGAATGTTATTCAAGTGGAGCAAGAAGGCGCTTTCTAAGTGCATCTGGTTCACATCCTGGATTGAAAAATCAAACAACTCTGGAATCCAGCCATAGGGATTGTAAAGGTCCAATGGACTTGGTACAGACATGAAGACGCTACTTGGGAGCATGAGGATGCAATGCGGGCAGAATAACCACATACTTTTGAAGAATTTTGAGAATTTTTTTGTATATGGGTACATGATGCACTGAGGATAGTGCATAAATAAGGTGAGGGGATTGTAATATCCCTTCGCCGAACCCAAATGTAAATATAATCCAAGTATATTTAAGCTAGTGAGTTGTTTAGACATCATTTTTGTAATACACCTTTTATGGCATGGTACGTGCATATACTGCGCACTAAAGGGATGTAATGTGCACATTTTTTAATACCGGGCGCAGTAACTAAGGTGCGTGCAACCTTAAAGATAGAGGATACAACGTACAGTAACTAAGTGCGTGCAATATTAAGGTCAGTGAACCTTTGTGTATATAATATGCATTATAGGCTGGTGAACCACTATTATAAGCCATAATTCTTATGTCTTGGAATTAGGCTAGCATGCCTAGATGTTAAAGGCTAGAGAACCTACTTTGTACATGACTCATGATTAATATAAAATACATCACTACACACAAATTGATCATGATAAAATATATGGGGGACTGAAATTCACTAGTTAGGGAAAGGGAGGGCCAAACGTCAAGGGAATATTATATTAATATTTCCTAAAACATAAAGTATGGATAATTAGTTTATCCTGAGTTCTAAATTTGGGGACAAGTGGAAAAAAGTAACTTCCGATATGACAAGTTTCAAGTTGGGGACATGCATTCATATCATGGGGAAACTTAGCTCAGGGGGGATATTTTTTCACGGATACCTTATGAACGAGGGAAGGGGGACCATCAGGCTAACCATCACTTTTGACAAAGAGTTCATAGTGATTCAAAAACACACTCAGTTATCCAGTCAGTGACTCCATGACCATTTCACTCATACATTCCATTATCCTTGAGACATCCATTTCACCTTTATGAAGCCTGTTTCCCCATCCTTTTTGGTTGGTGTACCTGGTTAGCTTGGAGCGGGATTGAAGAAGCGGGTTGTTAGGCCCATGAGCAGTTATCTGAGTGAGAGAATTGTTGGGGATTGATTTCCGTAGGTGCTAAATTGTAGCTACAGTGCTCTGATACTTCCAGTCTATCGTATTGTTGAAGCTCTGGAAGGGAAGTGGGGTAGCCGAGTGAATGTTGAGCAAATAAGGGGTACACTTCCTTGGGTGGGATAGGCATGTGGGGAATGAGAGGTTGTAGGTTGTTAGTTGAGTGAGCACCTGAGATGGAGTCTTTCCTATTGTCCATGAGCCTTATCCTGGATAGGAATCCATTTACCCTAGGTGGAGTTCAGTCCCAGCTCGGGGGTGATTCACTATTGAGAGTGATGAATAGTGTAGTCTATGGATGGGAGGTTCATGGATGGTCTATAAGAAATTGGTGACAGTATTTCTAAGATAAGTACCAATTATATGATATATGGATATGTTGTTTTGTTATTTACATGCCTATGTTATGATTTTATCATATATGTGACTATGATTTCTTATGTGCTTATGGGTAATTTCTTGTAAATGATGCATATCGGTAATTACTGTTATTTTAATATAAAATTCGTATGTTACAGAAAGTAATTATTTGTTTATGTTTAGATGTAAATATTCCATGAGCGTGATATTTGTATATGTTTTAGTTGCATGTAGTCTAAAGAGTAAATTTAGGTGGCATTTCTTAGTTGACTACTAGGTATTCTACTATATGTTCCAGAGTATGGGAACGAAAGTGTTCCCTAGAGTAGCATGGTCCGGCCTGATGGCTGGGAATTACTGACTGGCGTCAGAGCATGAGTGGTTTCTCTGGAGTGGCGTACCCCAACCTCATGTTGGTCGGGGGGATCATTACATAATTGGTGAATAACCAATCATCTAATGTGTCACTAGCTCTGTCACTGCCATAGTCACTGATACATCAACCTGTCATTGTCATGGTCACATAAACTTGTAACTGATAATCAACCAATCATCCAACCTATAACTGTCTATGTCACTAATATACAATCATCAACCAACTATAACAGGATCCACTCACATTGATACCAGAACCATCACCATACCATGTACATAAACCATGGACACCAACCTGTACCATACCATGACAGTGACAGGTTGATGTATCAGTGACAGTGACAGTGAGAAAGCTAGTGACATGGACACCAACCTGTACCATACCATGTACATCAACCTATACCATACCATGTACATCAACCATGTACATTAGCCTGTACCATATCATGCATGAACCATGTAACAAAAACCTATACCATATAATGCATCAACCATGTACCAAAACTTGTACTATAGAACATACCAAGATCACCAATAATTTCCTCTAACAATGTACCATATCATCATCAAGATATGTGCCTCAACCATGTGCCAAAATAATTATCAAACCACGAACCATAACATCACCAAGACGTGCATCAAGCATATACCATATAACTAATGATATGTCTCAATCATGATATACACCATGTACCATAAGATATCATCAATGTTGTTCCTTTAATAAGTACCACAATATGTGCCTCATGCATGTGATCACACCAGTGTGACACATACCAAACCAAATACCAAGATATCCAAGATATACCTCTAACAATGTATCATATCATCACCAAGGTGTACCATATCATGTACCATCATCATCATCAAAAGATTCCTCAAGCATGTACCATAAACACAACCCTCAATAACACATGTAAAGGATACCTTTGATCCTATAGCAAATCTGATACACAAAATTATAAACCTGTATCTCTTCCTCAACTTCAAGAACAAGAGAATAACACCATCATCAAACTTTACCGCATTCTCGCGAGACTATTTTTGGATTAGCCACAAAACCTAAATTTCAATAGGAATAACTTCATACCTATAATGAATAAAGGTATTAAATGTTAACCACAAATACTATGAGATCTTTCTTCCATATCTTGAAAATTTCAAGGTCTGAAACTTCTCAGAACAGAAGTTATAGCAGAAATGGAAAATATTCCTGAATTTTAGCCTATTCCGGAGAGGGAAATTGTAAAAATTTCCATGCACTCAATATTTGATATATAATTATGAAACTAGAAAAAAACGAGACTAAATAATGTTATATTTCCACTAAAATTGGTCTCACAAAATTTGGATCCTCTATGAAGAAGTTATGACTGTTTTGCCTAGAACACCTGTTTAAGACTAGTTTCAGGACTAGTAAAAAACCCTATATTCCATAGACTACATCTCCAAATATACAATGACATAGAAGTTGGAATGTTTACCATAGGTACCTTGACATGTCTTCTCAACCTCCTCTAATTTTCATTATCTGAGTCATTCTAGAAAAATGTTATAGAAAAAATGGTAAGATGTCCTTTAAATAACATACCTTAGAAAACATCATCACAAGACTTCATCCTCCCTTGGAATTTCGCCCTTCTTCACTTCATCTTCCCTCTGAAATTTTCCTCAGATATTCTTGGTTACCTCAAATAAGAATCACTTCCTCACTTAGATAGATATTCAATGAACTTGTGTGTGTACAAATGAGAGGCTCTTGATGTGTATTTATACTTTTCCAAGTGACTTGTTTACTTAACTTTAGGGCCGACCTATAACTTCTTGTTTACAATTGTTTTACCATTTTCCCTCATTTTTGGGCCAATTAATAACTTCTTTTTGCAACCGTTTAGGGGCTTCTTTACCATACTTCAATGCTTCCAAATTCATGACCTTATAACTCCTCAATCGTGAGGAACTACGTGACACACCACCTAACATTGGAAATGGCATGACAAGTACTATCCATCTATGAGTGTGTTAGCTTCATTTACAGTCTCCTTCATGTCCTTATCCCTCAAACAAATTTAGGCTTCATGACCACACCCCTATGGATTCTTGTAGTCTTGTTCAAATGCTCCCATCACATCTATTGACATCAATGACAACCATGTCTATTGACATCAATGGAAACTAAATATCCAACAACATTAATGACAACCAAGTATCCAACAATATCCCCCTTTGGCATTGATGGCAAGACCCATACTCCACCTGTGATGAATGCTCCCAATATTTCTCTCCTTATGTTTAACTCCCCATTTGAAATCAATGGAAAAGGGTAACTATGTTTGGGGTTTATCCTCTTGTCTTCATGCCTCTAATCATTCTCTTCTAGTCTTTTTCTTTCTCCCCCTGTTGGTATGTCTCCCTTTGTCTTCATGCTTCTGATATTTGTTTCTTGATCTCTTTCTCTGATGATTTCTCTCCCCTTGAATTATTTTACAATATGTTGTGTAGGTCAATGTGGGGATTCTTTCCCTCTCTTATGGTGCTTATTTTTCATTGGTGATTCCTCTTGTAATTCACTGAGATATATAAAAGCATTAAAATTTATTTGACTTCATATCTTTATAGCTTTTCATATTCACTGCTTAGACATAAATGACCATACTTTTCAATAATTTCCCTCTTATGATATAGCTTATGTTGAAGGTTTCTCTTCCCCTGTCTTGTTTTTCCTTTCATTGTGACTAACTGATTTCACCTGTCAATACGATTTCATCCACTATTATCCATGTTATTTGATTCATGTCTTTTGTACTCTCTACTAGACCTGCCAAATATCTCATGAAGTAATCTATATCCACATGTCATAAAATTGTCCATGACTCTGCTACTCATCTACAGAAAATGATGACCCATCTATCACAACTGATTACAACATATTTATGTTGTTCAAATGAATCAAATATGTCCACTGATTTGCTCATTGGCATATCAATGAACAACATACTTGTGCCAAGGTTCCTGAAAAAGGTGTGCCAATGATATACTTCATAACTCTCAGTTGATACTTGCATGGGAATGTGTTCCTAAAGCTACTCCTCAAACAATCAAATTGTCACAGGACATTTTTCACTTATGTCATCAAACCACTATGAAACTTCCTTCCCAAAATATGAAAACACTTCATATTTCTTGAAAGATAGTTTTCTAATATGTAGAGTTGTTTCTTAGAATCCCCTTATTAATTATTAATGTTTATTGGGAGTCTCCAATCATATGGCTCAGAAAATTACCCGTTTTGATGAAAAGTAATCTTTCTCTTCGTTTGTGGAGACATCTTCTTCTTCCTTAATTTTGACATTCTTTTCATCTTCTTCCTGAATCATGAACTCTTCCTTTTCATCCTCTTCTTGAATTATAGCATCTTCCTATTTGCTCATAGATTCATCATGATCTTGTGTTGCTGAAGATATTATGAGTATGATCTATGGGACTTGGTCTTCATTCACTTTCTCTTATTGTATTCATTTCTTCTCCAAAACTTCTTGTATCTAACATCAATGTTTTCCTTCATTGAAGGCTCTATCGTGCTTCTACAATTTCAAGCTATGTGACAATAATTGTGGAATTTATAACATTCAATATTGGAGAGATCCACGTAACCATCTCTTGCTTGAACATTTCTTCCATATGCTCTGTAATCTACAACTTTATGTCCAAATTTAGTACATGTGAAAAAATGACCCAAAAGGAAATTTTGATACCTGGGAGCGAATGGTCTTATTTGTGGTGTAGTCCTTCTAAATTCTTTCCTTGGGTGATAACAATATTCTCTTTGGTTATTTCCTTCATGATGGTTGAAACTTCCTTGCTGCCTGAATGTAGAAGGTATTATGTATTTATTCCTCTCTGACTCTTTCTAACCATGCTTCCTTCCTTTTATAACTTTTTCATAACTCTATTGCTCTGTTTCTTTTTTCATGGATCTTGAACCTTCCTTAAAATGAACTTTCTTTTATCCTAGTAAAGACTTGTCACTGTATGGCCTTTGAAATGTTGAGAATGTTTTCTAATACTTGAGAAATTTTAATGTTCTTGCCGATCTTGTTGACTTTAACTCTCAATGACATGGCTTCTTCTTCAAGCTTCTCACACTCCTTTTCTTTCTTTATCATCTGGATCTGCATTACTTCTTATGTTCTCTTTCCTTCTTAAATTTGGGTTTTGAAGGAGTTGATTTCTTCTTTAAATTTTTTTTTTTCTTCCTTTGTTTCTTAAGCTCAGTTAAAGGACTAATAAATTCTTCCTCAAGATACACTTCACCTTCTAAGATTCACTTTCATCATCTTCATCAAATGATGAACTATCTTTTCTTCAGTATAGTTTTTTCTTGAATACTTTCCTTTTATTTCCTTTCTTGTTTCCCTTTTGACATTTTTTTTCTTTCTTGGGATCTTCTTCTTCATCACTATCTTACTTCTTAACATGAAAACATTTATTTCAAAATGACCAATTTTACCGCAATTAAAACATTTTAAGGGAAGCATACCTTTGTACTTGTCAATCACTCTCTTCAACTTCCTTATGAAGTTGGATGTTTATTCATTTTCATCTGAATAATCACTGCAATTGCAATTTGAATTTGACCTGTGCTTATTCTTCTTCTTTGTCTTCTTGAATGTTTTGAAGGTTGCTTCCTTATTGGATGGGTTCTCATGTTTTGTTCTCATTTCACAAGCTTTAAATATTTCATGTAGCTCGTCCATACTTTTCGTACCAATATCTACTCTTTCTTCTAGGGATGAAATCTTAGTATCAAATGTCATTGGAAGAGACCTTAGTATGTTCTGTATAATGTTTATTTCTTTAACTTCTTCCCACGAGCCTTTAATAGCGTTCACTATTTGATCAAATCGCAGAAAGTAGGTTGCAATGTCTTCATATTCCTTCATTTTTAACTGTTCAAATTGACCTCTATAGCTTTACCCCTTTGACTTTGGAATCTCCTTTGTAGACATTCTAAAGTTTGTCTCAAATATCCTTTGTATACATTATAAAGTTTGTCTCAAATATCCTTTGTAGAATTGCAATGCATAACCTAGACATATACTGAATCAACTAGGCCATTCAAGATAACATATTTATCCCTTGAATGTTTTTGACTGATTTTCTTTCCATCATTATCTATTGGGGGAGTGCAAGACTCTTTGTATCCATCTACTACTGATTTCCAAACATCAAATCTCTATGCTTGTACATATATTTTCATGCTTTTTCTCTAGAAGGCATAGTTCTGACCAATAAACTGTGGTATTTCATTGTTATACGAATTGGTTCTCTCCATGATCTATCTTCCAGTGGTTAGAATATTTCTTGAAGGAAATTTCTTTGATACCAATTGTTGGAATACTGAGGGGGGGGGGTGGTGAATCAATATGAAAACTTTTTACCACTTTCAATGGAAAATATAAACTTCAACTTTATCAACAATATTCAATGGTTTATCACTTATGAATTCACTTTATTATTGCATCATAAACAATATCATTCATCAGTGCATAATAAAAAACCACAAATACATAATACACCGGAATTTCCATGGAAACCAAAATGGGAAAAAAACGCAGAATCATTTCTTATATATATCAATATTACATTCATAGGAAGCACCAAGTAGAAGGAGGCACCAACCCCCTGATTTACAGGCACCAACTTGAAAGAAGATCCAACTCCTTGAGCTCTCTGACACCAACCAGAATGAGGCTAAAGCCCCCTGATTTATAGGCACCAACCTAAAGGAAGCTACAATTCCCTCAGTTCTCTGGAATCAATCGGAAGGAGGCTACAACTCCATTTTATTACCCTATTTTTCCACCCTGAAATATAAGTGTAGACTCAAAATTACACTACCAATGATCAACCTATAACTTCCACTATCATTGATACATCAACCAAACTATCACTATCACATAACCATGTAACTAATGATAAACCAATCATCCAACTTGTCACTATCCATGTCACTGTCACTGTCATTGTCACTGATACATCAACTTGTTACTATCACTTTCATATCAACCTGTAACTGATGATCAACCAATCATCCAACCTATCAATGCCTCTGTCATTAATATACCATCATCAACCAACTATAACAATATCCACTCACATGGATACTAAAACCATCACCATACCATGTACATCAACTTGTACTATATCATGCATCAACCATGTACCAACACCTATACCATATAATGCATAAACCATGTACCAAAACCTATACCATATCACGTACAAAGATCACCAAGAAGTGCATCAAACAATGTACCATATTATCATCAAGAGATGTGCCTCAACCATGTGCCAATAATAAGTATGAAACCATGAACCATAAAATCACCAAGATGTGTCTCAACATGTACTATCATTACCAAGATATGCGTCAAGCATATAACATATCACTCATCATATGTATCAATCATTCCATACACCATGTACCATACGATATCACCAATGACATTCCTTAACTAAGTACCATAAGATGTGCCTCAAGAATGTGATAACATCACCACCACATATACCAAACCAAATACCAATGTAGCCAGGATATCCTTCTAACAATGTATCATATCATCACAAAGGTGTACCATATCATGTACGATCATCATCAAGAAATGTCTCAAGAATGTACCATAAACATAAAACTTAATTGAAAATGTAAAGAATACCTTTGATCCTCTAGCAAATCCGATACACAAAATTACAAACATGTAACTCTTCCTCAACTTAAACAACAAGAGAATAACATCTTCATCAAACTTTACCTCAGTCTCATGGGACTATTTTTGGATTAGTCACAAACCCTAAATTTCAACAAGAATAACTCTATAAATGTAATGAACAAAGGTCTGAAATTTTAACCATAGATACTCTGAGATTTTTCTTCCATCTCAAAATTTTAGGGTCTAAAACCTCTTAGAATATAAGTTATAGCGAAAATGGAAAACCTTCCTGAATTTTATCCTATTCTAGAGAGAAAAAGTGTACAACATTACACGCACTCACTATTTGGTATCAAATTATGAAACTAGCACAAAAGATACTATATACTAATATTGTTCCACTAAAATTTGTCTCACCGAATTTGGATCGTCTATGAAGAAGTTATTATTGTTTTACCCAAAACACTTGTTTAAGACTAGTTTCAGGACTAGTTAAAAACAATATCTTCAACAGAGTGTATCTCCAAAAATACAATGACCCAGAAGCTGAAATGTTCACCATAGGTACCTTGACATGTATTTTCAACCTCCAATTTTCACTATTTTCATCATTCTAGAAACAAATTTATAGAGAAAATGGTAAGATGACCTATAAATAACATACCTTAGAAAACATCATCACGAGACTTCATCCTCCCTTGGAATTATGCCATTCTTAACTTCATATTCCCTCTGAAATTCGCCTCAAATATCCTTAGTTAACTTAGATAAGAATCACTTTCTCACTTAGATAGATATTCATTGAACTTTTGGGTGTACAAATGAGAGGCTCTTGATGTGTATTTATATTTTTCCAATTGACTTCTTTACGTAACTTTAGGGCCGACCTGTAACTTCTTGTTTAAAAGTGTTTTACCATTTTTCCTCATTTTGGGGCTAACTAATAACTTCTTGTTGAAACCATTTATGAGATTCTTGACCATATTTCGAGGATTCCAAATTCATGACCTCATAACTCCTCAACCCTAAGGAACTGCATGAAGTACCACCTACCATTGGAAATTGCGTGATGAGGAATGCCCATTTATGAATGTGTTACCTACATTTAC
Organism: Picea engelmannii; assembly: GCA_009831015.1. NCBI lineage: Eukaryota > Viridiplantae > Streptophyta > Pinopsida > Pinales > Pinaceae > Picea > Picea engelmannii. The sequence continues at coordinate 65,366 of ML791265.1, read as the reverse complement.
ATTGTCATTCATGTGCTTATTCCTCAAAAAGAATTGGGCTTCATAACCACACCTATGGAGCTTCTTGTAGACTTATTCAAATGATCCCATCACATCTATTACCATCAATGAAAACCATGTTTGTTGACATCAATGAGAACCAACTATCCATCAACATTAATGACAACCAACTATCCAATAATTTTCCTCTTTGGCATTGATAAAAACACCCATACTCCACCTATGACCAATTCTCCTGATCTTTCTATCCTTGTGTTTCTCTCCTCATATTTCTCTCCCCCTTTGACATCAATGGAAAAGGGTAACTCTCTTTGTGGATATTACCATTATCTTCATGCCTATAATAATTCTATTCTAATATTTCTCTTTCTCCCCCTCTGACATCATGGGAAAAAGGGTAACCCCCCCCTATCGGTATGTCTCCCCCTGTCTTCATGCTTCTGATCTTTCTATCTTGATATCTTTCTATGACAATTTATCTCCCCTTGAATTATTTTACAAGATGTTGTGTAGTTCAATGTGGGGATTATTTTCCTCTCTTCCAGTGCTTCTTGTCCATTGGTGCTTCCTCTTGTAATTCACTCACATATATATAAAAAAAAAATCAATTTTATTTGAATTCATATCTTCATAGCTTTTCATGTTCACTTCTTAGACATAAATGACCATACTTTTCAACAATTTCACTTTGAAGATATATCTTTTGTTGATAGTTTCTACTCTCTTGTCTTGTTGTTCCTTTCATTGTGTAATACCCCAAGGTTGAGCCCCTCCTGAATTGTAATGATGTTTAATGATGTTTATAGGTTGGTGAGACAAGTATTTATAAGTTGGGAGGCTTATATGTTTATTAGGCCGGAGAGCCTAGATGCTAAGGATAATGAGCCTATTTTTGTATATGTAATTATGAATATCAATAATAAAAATATATCATTGTGTGTAGAACAACCATGAAGAAATAGTTATGGGGGACTAAGCTCCACTAGGAAGGGAAAGGGAAGGGGTCTAAGAGGCTAGGAAAAAGGGGCTAAGCTTGAGGGCTTAACTCAAGGGAATATTATAATGTATTTTCCTAAAAAAATAAGGCTTGAGAAATAAACTCGGTTATCCAAAGTTCCTTTGGGGAGAGGAACGAACTCCAGGTAGAGAGGAGCGAGCTCTTGGAGAGTTAAGTGTCAACCTTGGCACATGCCGATTTATGTTGGAAAATCCATCATTGTGGGGGTTTTCTCACAATTCTAGCCATCCTTCCCATGCACCTATTCCCTCACGCACTGATCAAGAATGTAGTCAGCCATTTCTCCACCATTGTTGAACCTTCTACCATCATGAACCCTGTAACTCAGAGACACTGGTAGTTTTGTTGATCTTGTACCCTACCTTACCCGATTTTTCTACTGGGGTTACCTGTTTGACTTAGGAACTGGAAAAAAGAAGTAAGTTGTCAGGCCTATGGTTTTCAAGAGGCGGGCTGTCAGGACCATGGGTTGAAGAAGAATGTTGTCAGTCTTGTGAGAAAATCTCTCTAGGTGAGAGAGATTATTAAAGAAGTGATTTCTCCTAGAGGGAATCTAGCAGCAGCTATAGAGCTCTCAGAATTCCTGATACAACATGTTGTTGAAGCCCTGGAAGGGAAGTGTAGTAGCCGATGGATTGTGGAACAATGAAGGTGCATATTCCTAGGGTGGGACAGGCATGTGGGGAATGAGAGTCTATGAGCGGTTGGCATAAGTAGTGTTGGGTCACAAAAATACAACACTTTATGCATCTTTCATATACCATTTGTCACCTTTATTTCCATTTCATTCTTCCATAAAACCATAATTATCATCACTTTCATAAAAACATATGGGTTTACATTTCCATTTTCCAAATTATTTATTTTGAGTATTTTTAAGAGAATTTGTGACTAAATATTAGAAAATTAACATATTTTCATTATATCTCAAAGTTGGATGAGTTTTGTGATGATTACAGGCATATTTGAATATTTTCACAAAGTCAAAAATCACCACCTAGCTTCAAATTCGAATTTTATCTTCTTTGAAGATGTGGAGATAATCATTCAAGCTCACTTCAAGGAGAAGATCATAGAGATAGAATATCTTATCCAAGATATTTGTGGAGGATTTGAAGGGATAGGTTGAGAGAAAAGTGGATCTGTAATTATGAGTCTCTTATCTTCATTTATGTATAAATAAGAGGGTTCTCTCCTCATTTCAAAGGGGGCCTCTCTCTAGAAATGGAGAACAGAAGATTGGAAATTTGATTCTAAGATAATGAATTTCATTGTTTTGTTATGAGTTGATAGATTAGATTGTTTATGTGAGCTCACATATGTTTTTCATCTATCTTTACTTCTTATTCGTTGTGTGTTTGTTATAGATACTTTAAAATAATTTCATGTTTATTTCAATTAGATTTCATTTATGCACTTTCCTGTTTTCATAGATTAATTTTGCGTTTGATGCCTTTGAATTTAGATTTAGTTGCTTCCATAGTTAGATTAAGTTGAATTTGATGTCGTAGATTCACTTTGACTCTCTTGCATAATATAGAAAGGAGAACTAGGGTAGATAGTTTAACTGTTTCATTTCAAGTTAAGTGTGTTTCTTTTTGAATGTTAGATTAGGCTAGATTTAATTTTTACATGTTTTCATTAGTTGCTTAATTTAGATTAGTTACTCATTCAACGACAATAGTTTAATGGTTTTTTTCAAGCATTATCATAGGCTAGTATACTCTTGCCCTACGTTTCCTGTGCTTACACCTCGTAAGTTTACGGACCTCCCATTTATAAGCATTAATTTTACTCGACAATTTTGGTGTCGTTGTCGGGGAGGTGTTAAAAGGGTTAGAGTTAGATTTTATTTTTCAGTTGTGTGCAATTGATTTTATTTCATGCAAGTGTGTTTTAGTCAAGTTCCTAAACTCGGAGGTGTCAGGGCGGTAAGACATGGGGAGGATCCTAGGCATCGTTCGAGAGACTAAACGGGCTCGACCTCGTCAGATTCAGAACATGTAGGTTGTGTGAGTTTTTCTTTAGTTAGCTGAATTTACATTTCTGCAAATGTTTCTTGTGAGTTTGTTTTTACCTAGTTTATCACTTTTGCATTTATATTTTTAGTGTAAATTTTGGATTGTGAATTAGTTTCTACTTTCATACTAGTTTGCTTTTGATTTGGTTCATCTTTGGTTTTGTACTCATTTTGCACTTGTTTTTCACTTGTTTCGTACTAGTTTTTCATTTTCGTTTTTTCTAGTGTTTGGTTTGATTTTCATTAAAATGATTTTTCAATGAGCTAATTGTGCAAACAGATAACTTGGCGATAGCAAGGTCTCAGTAACGCAAGGAGTTCAAGTTTGGCGTGTTTTATTTTTACAAATAGTTTTAATTTCTTAGTTTTAAATATTTGATGATTAATCAATCTCCTTTTTCGATATGGTTTAACAATGAGTTTAATCTTGGAACAACTCACTCAGATCCTAGAAAAAGTTGGGATCTCCTCTTCTCTAGAAGAGGAGATCTTGACAGCAGTTGAAAGTTGAATTACTCCTCCAGAGAAAACGAAGAAACAACATACAAGGAACCCTGCACATCCGATGACGAACAATTATGTGAGCAGGAGATCGAGGAGGATAACGAGGAGTTGCGACATGATATGAGGAATGAAAACTATGCCTATGAAAGTATTATCGAACGATGGTTTCAACCAGGTACTAGGTTATATCCATTTAGTTTTTCTTTTTATTTTGTTAATTTACAGTTTCAACACTTAATTTCGCACGTTTATATACATTTTCGATTGTCATTCGCAAAATTCATAGTGAACATATTCTTATTAGTGTTGTGATTATAGCTACACTGGAAGTTTGATTACATGTAATTTCTTTCTAAATTCCAATTAGAGTAGAGTAGAGTAGGTAGGTTAGTTTTCAATAAGTATGCTCTCCTCCGCGCTTCGTGTGATCTCGAGGATCAGAAAGTAGGATGTCTCTAACATTTTCAGGAAGACTAATGATTTAAAAATGATTCAATTTTTGCATTTGAATTTCCATTTCCTAAAAAAACAATTTTTTTTAATTGTTTAAAATTCTTTTAAATCTAGGAATAATACAAAATTAAAACAACAACAAAACAAAATTGTTTACAAAAATAAAAATAATAAATGATGTTGATTTTCGACAAAGCCCGATAGTCATCACCTCGAACATCTCATTTATGCTGAAGAGTAATCAAATTTCAATTTAGATGGCCTGTCTTCCTCTGGTAATGTTTTGGCACCATCCACTGGTGTGGATTTCTTCTATGATTTCAATACTTCAGGGAATAAAAAATCTGGAAATTCCAACCACCCTAGACCACAGATTGAAGAATAGCCAAATGTGATTGCTGGAAAATCCTTTAATTTAGGTAGGTGGAGATCGAGAAGTACCAAGCATGAGCGAGCGATAAACAATCAGCCTTCCATTTCTTTGATGATTAGATATGTTGTTGCTAAATGGTGTATATTATCTTTTATGTCGATTTGTGATCCCTCTCTTTGAACCTATTTCCAGCAAGTTGTACAATCCATTCATCCCATTCTTCCTATCCAGTGATCCCATCCATCCTTCGACCTGCTAATCTTCATTTCACATATAAGCTTGAGAAAGGAGCTAACTCTTTCAATCTAGTTGTTCCCTACCTGTGAAGTAACATCGAGCTTGGTAACAATAAGGAGCCGATATTTCTTAGTCCATGCCGTCCAAGAAGAGCTATTAGAAGAAGAAAGATATATGGAAAAAAGGTAACGATAAGGGTTAAGGGGAAACTCGCGACTTGTTGTAGACTGTTTGTAGTTACATGCATCCAGACTCATACAAGAACATAAATGACAACAAGGATGGTGGAACTTTAGTCCCATTACAGAGCTTCCACCAACTATTGAAAACGATGTGATTCAACCACGAGTTCACTATTATTCCTTTGGATTGATGCTTTCCATCAAATTTGGTAAAAGAAACACAACAACTACTAGGCCTTCTCAAGAGCCCTATGCATCTAATGCTTGGCTTTATGGTAGTCACTATAGTGGAAAAGGCTCCCTCTTCTTGTAGTAGTATTCCTCTCGCAGAGGTTCAAGCACCAATTCATTCAAAGGAATCCTATTTTCTGTTTGATAACCTTGAATTTTTCCATGTAGTCTAGCATCGACATGAACCTGCACCAATAGAAATAAATAGCCATCTGCAATCCTGGTAGATGAAACTGCTAAAACTGAGTCAAGAAAAAGCGAAGTAAGTACGAGGATAATGTAGATACAAAACACCAGCTTTCTATGATCCATGGTCGCTACAACACTTCACAGCATGGGGTTTCAAGGTTGATCTATCCTACTTATAAGGGGGTACTCGCACCCTGGTTTAAAATGGATTCCTATATGTTGGGATCTCCCCTCCTTGCCAAGTCTCTTCGAAGGAAACGATAATGAAACAGGCGCTGCCAGCAGAGCCCTTAGCTTTGGATGTAGAGATCTCACACCGAGTTATTCAAACAAATTGGAACGGATCTGATAGTGTTGATCTTGGAATATTTCTCTCAGACATCAAATGGATTTTTTTTTATTAAGAGTCATCAGAAGTTTCTATAATATATAACTAAATTCACCGATTAGAAACTAAATCTGCATATCTAATACTAGTAGATTTGGACGGGATGAAGGCGCACGATTCAATGGCCTTGATGGAATGAATGTGTAGGTAAGTGCATGTAGGGATCGACGAGGTAAGCAAATCCCAACACCCCCCCTCAAATCTAGTTTTAGATTCATGTTTATCTCCTCTATCTTCGATACATTCAACCGAGAGATTTTTTTTGCCAGAGGTTGCAAATCCCATTTATATCTGGTGATTAGAATCCGACCCGATTTCTCCTATCGGTTGGGATATTCATGGCGGTCTTGTGGTACATGTATAGACAGGTTTATGTGAAAGGATGAGGCTCCAATTCCCTAATTCCATTTTTTTTGTTTTGTTGGTTTTGTTTTATAAAAAAACCATATAAACATAAATTATTTTTGTTATAAAATATATTTCATTTGTTTGTTTGTTTCTTTGGTTTGTTATATATATATATATATATATATATAGATAGATAGATAGATAGATAGATAGATAGATAGATAGATAGATAGATAGATAGATTATAATCATAAAACAAATTTTATTTGTTTGTTTGTTTTATCATTAAAAAATTATAATAATAAAAAACACTTTATTTTAGTTGTTTTGTAAAAATATATATATTATTTTAGTTGTTTTGTAAAAAATATATATAATAATTTATTTATTTTGTTTCATTATAAAAAAGATTATAATAACAAAAAAAAAAAAAAAACATTTTATTTGTTTTGTTTTATATATATATATATATATATATTTAAAATAAAAACAAATTATAAAAATAAAAACAACAAAGACAAATAAATAGCAAATGGACCTTTTCATCATTTTTGAAAATAATAATGTTTTTACGCCTTACGATAATTTGTTCTTCTTAAAGTCGCTTCATGCAGCAATCAACCATGGAATAAGCGCGCAACGACAATAGGTAAAACACATTTTTTTTTATCTCTTTAATTTTAGCATTCATACTTAATCTTGCATTTTTGTTTTACGATAGTCTCACAAGTTTAATTGTAGGATTAGTACTAAGATTGATTGCAGGAATGAAGACGGTCACATCTCATTCCGAAGTGATTTTCGAAAAATCACAAACTCTTTTCGCGAAACATGCTTTGTTGGACATCTTGAAGGAGTTGATCTTCATACATATCATGACATTTGCAGTTACACAAGAAACCATTCATAAACCCATTTGCGTCATGAATGTTTACCCTCATTTTTCCTTCAACGCACATTGATCATCCATGCTGAAATCCACTTTCCATCGCCTTATCCTTCATGACTTCGCACGCACCTGTATTTTTAAGTCGCATACATCTCTTTCCTCCTTTCCATTCATTTTACCTTGCAAATAAAACTATCTAGTTCCCTTTTTGACAACTACATTACCCTGCTTTCTTTTTCATACACACTGTTGCTACCGAGGCCTTTTCATCTATAGTCCTACCAATCATTTTTACAAACTCGCGTTGACTGATGTGGGATTCCTTAAGGCCTACCTTTCAACAAGTCTTGCCCCATCGACCTTAGCACCTTATCTGGGATATAGAATAGAGTTCCTTTTGATTACCTAGAGGCTTGCATGCCTTAATGGAAAGTTCTCTCATTGATAATCATGGGAATACATCAATGTCCCTTGATCGTCAGATCTTTCTAGTGGCTCGACATCAAAAAATCTATTCTAACTTCGCAAGATGTACTTAGGTACCTTGGAAGTCATTGACATCAATGGTGATTTTTCCTCGCATTGGTTAATGACATTCATCAATGACCAGTAATCCAATGACTTCTCTTCATGCTCGACATCGACACATCCATTCGCATGATTAGAATTGTACCATCGGGTTTAGTAGCGGGTGACAACTATACACTTTTCCATGACTCCATCAGCAGTTGCAATAGTATTTTTCCAGCCATATGAGAGTACCACAGTTCCACTTCCATATTTCCTCTTTTCCACGATTCACCAGTAGTGGTTCAGATTCCTCCACTTCATATTCTTTGATCCAGCAGTTCTAGCAGTCGCAGCTACAGTAGCATTCACCTTTCACATGATCATAGAGCAGTGACATCTTCCATGCTTCAACATCTGCATCGACCATATTCCTATTGCATAGTTCATCAACTTTTTGGGTAAGTGGAGGTATGTTCTTTTCTAATCTTTAATCATGTAATTCCTTAAGTGCTAAAAATAGATAAATTTGGAAAATTTCCTTACCTTAGTCTTCTCCTTT